>VZTG01003096.1:121848-177657 GCA_013397845.1 Melanocharis versteri
GCCGGGGCCGCGCCGGGGCCGCGGGGCTCCCTCCTCCCCGGTGTGCGGGCTGAGGCTGCTCGGCCGCCGCTGGGGCTGCCCTTGAAGCCCCTGTTGCTCGCAGACGGGGTTGTTTATAGTGCGGGACCCTCCGGCCGATCGTGCCGTGCGCCTCCGAGCAGCACCTCGGCAGCGGCGACTGTTCGTGTCTCCGTCCCTTTTCCGTGTGTCCCTGCCTGCCCTAGGCCGGCTGGCCACCGCGCTTGCCCTGAGCCTCTTGCTCCAAGACCAGCAGCCGCTCATCTCCCCTTTGCTTGTTAAATTGCTGCAAACGTCCACCACTGCTCTCAGATACGTCTCTTTGTGGGGCGTGGGGGGGGGAGGCGGTTAAGAGGAAGGAAGCAATGCTGATAATCTGCTACACGCTAAGAAATTTTGTCTCAGAGAAACAGGTACTCGTTCCCTACCCACATGTATAGGGTACAAAATGTGATCTTGCCTTGCTGAGTACTGAGGTAAGGGTTAGACTCTCCCAGAGAGACGGGTAAAATTCAAAAAGCAGACTGGAATGTCATTGCTTTAGAAGCGGTGATATTTTGTGGGACAGAGGATCCTGGTCTGGGGGAGGGAATGAAGTTGATGCTGGTGTGTAACTGTTCTGCTTCAGGAGATCCAGGACAGCTATTATTTTGAATAGATCCATTTTATGGGGAAGTAGGCAGGGAAATGACAGAATCAATGAGATAAAAGTGGCCTGTGAAATGGAAAGGAAGTAAAAATACCACCAGTAGAAGTAGTGTTTTCAACTTGGAATTGTTGATGCTGCATCGTACTTTCTCTAATTCTCTTTTCCCACAAAGTAAGCTGTGTTTAGAATTATTTTATTAAGCAGTTTTATCGTGGGCTGCAAGTTATCTCTGTGTATGCATATAGTATTTACAAATGGGAAGACTGCTGGGGTTTCCTCAGTTTGAAGAAACTATGGCTCTTCTCATTCTGTCTCCCAGTGGACATAATTGCTTTAGAGAAATGCTGTCTTTAAAATCAAAACAAGTGAAACTTTCATCAGCAAAATCTGGAACAAAGGCCTTAACAGTTTAAGCACATGACAAAATTATTCCTGTAAGCAATGTTACCTGTTTATGAAATCTGCAGAATTAGAATTTTAATGAATGAGTTTAGTAAGTTTTTTATGTTCTATTGCATACTGAAGTGTTTGAGGTGAAAGAACAATACACAAAATTTGAATGCCGGAGTGGTAATTTTGAGATGTGGTCCGTTTGAAATCTTCTAATCAGAATTCGATAGGCAACTATCATTGTGATATTGATTTTTGCCGTGAGGTGTTTTCAGCTGCCTGCTGATTCCAAGAGACCTGTAGTAGTAGCAGTACAACTATTGCACGTGTATTGTGTTGTAAAAGAGGCTCTTGAGTAAGATGCAAAACACATTCTTAATACAATGAAAAAAGGTATTTTGCACTATGGCAATATATCTCCTATTAACAAAAGAAAAATGGTTGGGGAAATCAAATAAGAAGCTGCTTTAAATTAAGATGTCAAAAACCCAGGGGTTTTGGTTTTTTGTTGGAAAAACTACAGCTGACTGATCAG
Organism: Melanocharis versteri; assembly: GCA_013397845.1. Lineage (NCBI taxonomy): Eukaryota > Metazoa > Chordata > Aves > Passeriformes > Melanocharitidae > Melanocharis > Melanocharis versteri. The sequence continues at coordinate 123,441 of VZTG01003096.1, forward strand.
TAACCATATAGCATTGTATATCCATGGTAGGTATTAACTGCATTTTAAAGAGGAAAGAAAAGTAAGAAGCTTAAAAGTCTCAGCAAGACATTAACTAAGCTAGATGATAACTTGATTTCCACAGTGAACACAATGAGTATTTGTTTTTCCAGCTGTTACAATAGTTATGTAAGCAATTATTTTAAATATTTTGTTACCCTAATTTGGTACTAATAGCACAATGTTCTGATTCACTGTGTTGTGCAGATCACACAGTTTTCCACAGGGCTCTCGTTTGCATTAGTTTAAAAGCATGTTCTATTTTTTTTTTATTTGTTTGTTTCCTGGTACAACTGAACTTTGTGTTGATTAATGTGAAATATATGATTTGGGCAAAGTGGAGAATCACCATAAACAGAGCCTCAGCCATATGCTTCTAGTTACAGGGGCCTCTTTGTTGCAAACACTAGAAATTATATTGGCACTGCCCTATTTTGGATAGGATCCTGTTAGTAATGGCATGAGTTAGCATACAGGTTAGACCTTTACTCGTCCGTACCTGTGGACTGTATACTGACTACACTTTCCATGCAAGAGGCCATTCTGTTATTAAGAATTTCAAAACAAATAATAGATGTGTGGAGAGCACTGCTGCTTTGAGTTCTGCTTCTTCCTGGCTTTTTGAGCAGTAAGGCTCGAGGAGTGCCTTGCTGCTTGCAGAGTGATCTAGATTTCTCTGTATGTGTTTGGTTTGCTCTTTTCTCTGCTCCTGTAGTTATAGGGTTGCTCATGTTTTCCCAGAAGACACCAAGCTTTTTACAAATTTTTACCATGGCTGCTATACTAGGTTTACTTTTTGGAGCTTCTTGGTGCTTTGCCTTTTTAAAAATGATACATAATGTTTATGAAAGGGATTTTGTATGATGGTGGATGCTACGTTTTGTGTGTTTGTGTAGGTATGTGTGAGCTTTCTATTTACACTGTTAGCCTGGTTAAAGATGGTAATGTAAAGTAAGTATGTGGTTTGATTTTTCTGCTTTTCTTGACTTTTTTGGGGGGGTTGGTTGTTTGGTGTTTAGGGGTTTTTTTGTTTTTAGGAGTTTTTCTATTTATTTTGTTTCTGAGCCACTCAGGCCTGCCCATCTTCTAAGGGGATTCAGAAAAATCTTTTTTAAGAAAACCACTTCGCTGAAAGGCTGATCATCTCTGGAAAAATTGTCCCTAGGATAAACATTTTTGTATATAATTTTGGTATAGTAAGAAAAAAATGGTGCAGATACAGGGTAGACTCATTGCTTTTGTCTGCTTAAGATCATATGTCATATATTCTGTTGATTACAAAATTGCAATTAATAACTGGGGTTTAGAGCACTCATGTTTTGGCCTTATGTTATATTACCTGCTCAGAATAGAACAGAAAAGGAAAAGGAGGACAGACTCACCACCAGTACAACTCCCATTGCAGTCATCTGGAAGGAATTAGCAGTGGGATGAGAGAGATTGGTTTAATTAGACTACTGAAATTAAGCTCATAACTTCCTAAGGCCAGAAACGACAATTGGAAGTATAGACCAGATTAGTGCATTTGGTAGGAATTTTTCCACTGACTTTGGCCATGGTTGGGTATATAACCATAGTACAAATATTACGTGCTTTTTCTTTGTTTCTGACTGTTCTACAGGCATTCGAAGCAGAATCACAGGAGCATATATACCTCCCGGAACTCTGGGCACTGTTAAAGGCATGTGTAATCTACACTTCATTTGCTCCTAAGTTTTTGCAGGGAGGCTGGACTAGGTGACCTTGAAAGGTCCTTCTCAACCCAAACCTTTCTGTGATTCTTTGCTCACCTCTGTAGCTGAATCACCTTATCCTGCTGGATGACCAACACCTCTTCTTTTGTTGGAATTTTGGCTGTTGTCCTTGGGTCTCGAAGGCCTAAGTAGTTTGGAACTTGGCTAGTTGAGAGCAGTTTCATGGTTCATTATCTGCAGTAAGGCTCATCTTCCTTCAAGGGATCCCTGTTTTCTAGGAATCTTGTAGCTCAGAGGTTGCGCTGGCTATTAGTAACTTTTCACAGCTTGTTTGCTTATCAGTGCCAGCTGCATACTGAAGTTGAGTAGAGTGCTGTTCATGTCTCTATGTATTCATTTCCTCCTTTTTGAGGGTAACAGTCTTCACTTTCTGATACTGTACTCTTTAATCAACTGAAATGTACCTATCTCAAGCATTAGTACTTCCATTTATTATTCAAAAACATGCATGACAAGATACTACTTTGGTTTATCCACTTCTCTTGTACAGATGATTCTCTCTATTTTGTAGATGTTGAGTCTTTGGACTGTAACACAGGACATATATGAACAAAGCAGAGAAAACTGGTTGGTTTTTTTTCTCCCTGAGACTGATATCGCAAAATTGACTGGTGTTATCTGAGAAAATACCCTTTTCCTTTTTTGCCTTCATTTCCTTTTGTCATGTAGGTAATAATAAAGTATAAAGGACTTCCATTTAACTTCATGAGGTCTAAACGGTGTTACTTTTCTTACTGTGCTTGCATAATTTTAAACCATGTAGTATTTGATTCCATGTTCCCACATGGCAAATCGTAATGCATTGCATGCAGGGCAAACATCTCGGGATGCTATTTGCAGTTTACAGCCCACAGAAATGTCGGGCATTTTTAAGGGTTATTTGTGGGATAGTTAAAGAAGGCTGGATGAATTTTGTTTCCAAAATCGGCTTGAGATTTGATGACCATACTGTTTCCAGCTTCCTTCATCAGTATGGAAGAAGCAGGGAGGAACAGAGTACACATTTGATACCGAAAGCTCGAGTAGTGGGGGAAGGAAAAAAAAAACCAACCGTTTGGAGTGCTTGCAGCATGGCAGTAGGGAACCACTGCAGAGCTGGCAGCTGGTGCATACCTTTTGATGGCTCAGAGACAGTTCTTCCACTCTACTGGCGAGTCTGTTACTGAAAGCCTTTAGGTGGTTCTTTGCGTGCTTGTGGGAAATGTGGCATGGCTTGAAAACATGGAGAAGTGGGGCTTCACCACACCGTAGAAACAGTATTTTTAAAATAGTCAAATTAAAACCCATGGGCACCTTTCACCCTCGCTTTTGCAGTGTGCCATCATTTTCATGGGTAGCTATAGCGGGATGTTGTGCTTTGGTCAGGTCACACACAGCAGTAGCTGTTTCTTGCTTCCTTGTTTGTGAATCTGTAACAGAAACTGTAACAGTCATAAGAAGGTATTTAGTAACATTTTTTATTCAGTCTCCTGAGACACAAAGTATACAACAAAGGCGCAAAAACTGTTGGAGAGACCTCTTACTTCGCTGTCTAAGAAATGTTATTCTGTGTTGGTTTTATATGTTGAAGTTTTTTGTTATATAGGGGGAGCAAAGGGAAAGTGATTGATGATGGTGACTAACTTTTTTGGCAATGTGTAAGCTTTTGATAGGTTTTAAAAGTAAGAGAGTTAAAATGCTGAGTACATGCACTTCAGAATTAAGTCCTACACTTAACTTTCCTGTCTGCACTTGTGCTTGCACTTGTGCTTTAGTTGACCGTTGTTTTGGAATTGTATAGTGCATTGTCCTGGTTAGATTAGTAACACTTTTGTACCTTTGGCTTTGCTTCCTAAGCACTGCTTTTATAATCTTAAGACTTCTCAGAACTACTAAGATAGTGTGTGCTTAAAACGTTTCCACTTTCCATTTTTTGAAAACGGGAACAACTTTTTTAATGAAGGAAAAATTTTAGCAAAAGACCACTTTAAAACCTTATGCCTTGCTTATCTATTGTTAAGATTTCTCTATGAATTGGGTGCTACTGTGTCTTTGAAGCACTCATATCTGTCTTTAAAGTTTTTGTGTACACCACCTCTAAATTTGTTTTTTTGTGTGGGTTCTTTGTTCTTGCTGCTGTGGTCAGAGAATAAAATGACTATTCTAAGATGTTGTACTTTTTAATACAAGAGATTATTCTGTGATTTGGATCGGTGTCAATATACTGATCCAAACACCTTCTTAGGTGTTCAAGCAATTATGTGTTTTCACAGCTTTCTTCAACATGCTTCCTTCCTCCCCGTTTGCTGAAGTATTAGAATCTCCTGCTGCCTTCTTGATATGTTCAAGTCTCTGTCATAAATGTTATTCAGGTTTTTTTCTGTTACTTCCCAGCATCCCACTTAGAGATTAGAGCAATGCTTTAATGCAGCGATTTTTTTTCTGTTAGAGCCTGTCCAGTGTAGATGCTGTGTAAAGTAACACACCCCTCATCATAAATACAGTAAACAAGGAAGCTGTGTCAACCATCTCCTGTCCAGAAAGAAATACATCGCTTGCCCAAGCTGATGACCTTCATGTATACTTTACCAGTTACCTAGCAGTCTCAGGAGTTTTACCTAATAAGATAAAAGAGATGCTTAATATCTGGTGCAGTTATTTTTCCTCAAAGTGGGAAGAAGTGAAATAGTCATAGTTCAAATTGCAGTTTTCCTACTTTTAACATCCATACAAACTCAGACACTGCAGAAAAGAGCAATGCTCAAGAGCTTTACAGGATGACTTGAGAACTGATGTTGAAATGATGACTGACTTGGGGGAATGTCCTGAAAAATCAGATAAGTTTTTCTTTACTTTTATACTAATAGAAACTCCTCCTGAGATTTCTTTTTTAAAATAGTAAATGGCACAAGTCATCTACTTTTAATACTAACTACCTTCTTGCAAGTAAGACAAGAGCATGTGTCTTGAGGCTTGGATAACTACACAAAAGATCAGATAAAGTAAGAAGTTTGCTTTTCTTTGGAAGCGTTTCACCTGCATGCAGGCAGGCAGATGCTTATTCAGTAGCGCAGGTGAATTTGCACACTGGGCAGTGCTCCTGTGAATAGTTCTGATACAGAAGGGTAGGTGACATAACACTGCTACACAAGTGCTGGCTGATATTTGTCAAATTTTTAACTGGAGCACTTGTAACTGTCGCAATAAAATATATCCGTTCTAGTTTAAGAGTCTCTAATGTTGGTATATTTGTATATGCTGCAGAAATGATTTTTTTTAATTTGCCTATCATTTGGTGTGGTGATGGAAAATTTTGGAAGCAAAATTCAGAACGTGATTAGTGAAAAGTGTATTCATCAAATCTTTGCATATAATGTAAAGAAGGAACACTGATAAAGGTGCATAAATGTGAAAATGTAGATAAAAAAAAAAGAACACAAAACCCAATCCTGAAGAACAAAAAAATTACTTACAGTTATATTTTTTTTTAGTTATGTGATTGTATTTTACTGTTGGCACATACTCGAAAGCTTTCTAGGTGTCAGTGGTGGCCTGCACAGGTTTGGGTAAATAAATACAATGAGGAAATCTCTTCACCTAAGTCCTACCTGTGCAGGAATAGCCTTTGAATCAATGTTGTTTGTTAATAAATTAATCTGAGTGATAGTCTTTATGAATGCTTTCCTAAAAGAGGAGATTTTTTTCTTCTAAATTTACTGGTTTTCATTCTTCACTAGACTTCTTTAAGCTCATTTTAGTTAAACTTCTATTTACTGCTGTGGTTTTGGGTACATCTGAAGATTTCACTCAGGTGGTCCTTCAATCACTCCTGCAACATTTCAGAAATACAGTTTTAAGTTTATTTATTTATTTGCTTGTTTATTAGAAATGTGCTTAATTGTCTGAGATGCAAAATGAACATTTTTAATTCTGTTTCAGTTGGAAAAATAGTTAGCAAACATAATTTCATGCTGTTTATAAACGATACGTTCAGTAACCATTTAAGTCCAAGATGAAAAGGATGGCAAAATGGCAAAGATGACCGTCACTTGCCAATCTTTGACATGGGTCCTGTGAGTTAGCAGTTGTTTGGTTGAAATGAAGTAAGTACATCTCTGTGCCCTATTTGCATAAGTGTTCATTGGGAAATGAACTACCTCTGTTGATTTGAGACTACAGAGTGATTGGTAGGAGATACTTAGGCATAGAGTTAAGGTATTTAGAGCAAAACAATATGGCCTTGATTTATGGAAAAATACACAATAATTGTAAGAGTAACAAAGAATAATTTCATTAATCTCTTCCTGTAAAGATGTATGGTGAACAACACAGGGATTTTGTTTGGGTTTTTTAGCTGCATAGAAGATTGGTTTCCTGCTTGAAGTGTACATAGACTATAAATAAATACATCTATTTAAAAATAATTACTTCATAAAAATGGAGGACTGTCAAGAACAGCTGTTGCCTAGAAATTACTTCTTTAAAAACAAATTATTAAATCTGTAAGTAATCTTATTGCTTTGTTACCTCCTGAGCATCAGTGAAGTCAGAATTCAGTTTGAGCAACCTCATATCTAGAGAATTTAGAATGTGTTCATCTCCTTCTTTATGCAAACCATATGTGTGTGTCGTGGGTAGACTTCTGGGGGTTTTTTCATGAAGTACAAAAAATGAAATAGCAGAAATCTTGCTGTTTCCTTAAATGTGGTGTTTGCAACTCACAAGTTTTTAGCTTAGCCTGTTACTTCAGTGGGATAGGTTTTTCTAAGTTGAGATTGACCAATAGATTAGATCTTCAGTCTTCAGAGAATTGTGTTTAGATCTCGTGAAATCTATAAATATGACACTTCCTGTCCTTTTTCAGAAGAAAGAGAGAAGTCTTGAATGGTCACAGCAATGTAATGTGTCACACATTACCTGTGTGACACAAGGACGTGTCCAGTTCCTTAGTATGAGGGAATGAAGCCTGCAAATATCATCAGTCAGCACTATTTTGAAATCTTCTGGTTATAGCATTTTAGCATGGGGAAATTAGCACATCACATTTGCCCCAGTTTAAGTGTTTCCTGCTGCAGTCAGTGCTGTTTGTGAATTACTTGTAGTTTCTAGTTGTGTCCCTGTGTTAATGTTTGAATTTGAGTATGTTTTTACTTTGGTGTTTCCATGTTATGCCAATTGCCCTTCATGTGTTGGTTGGCAAACTGGGTGATCCTACATCTGCTAATGTTGAGGCACTTCTTACCCTATGTAACAGGATATTTCAGCGGACAGTGGCTACTTCCTGACAGCTTAGAGTTTCTTAGTAAGAGCCATGTAACATTTATGCTTTCAGGTTCTTGGACGAATTAAAATAATGCAGAGAAGAATCAGAATGCTAACTGAGGAAAATAGTCTTAGAATAGGATCATATTGAAGTTTGATAATATTCAGAGAAATATGTCATCAAAATTCTCTTGAGTGGTTTTGAAAGCTGACTGCCTCTCCAAACATTAGGTGCGAGATGTCAAAAAGGTACAGTATTTTGTTAAAACAACTGAAAATTACAACCATCCTGATATTTCTACTTCTAAAAGTGATGGCAGAAAAGAAGAAAATGGGTTGGAAGAACTGAGGATAATTTTCTAAACCATTGCAATAAACTTACATTCAAATTCATCATTGATGTTATGGGAAGTATTAATTTGATTTGTGTACCGACATAAGCAATTTTGTAAATCTGGGAAAGGCTTTCACTGGCTCTTGAGCATAAGAACAGTTATACTGGGTCACTCCAACCTTGACAGTAGTTGATAATTGTTGCAGAGAAGAGAGGAGAACAACAGGACAAACAAATGCATAGTCACACAGTTATGGAATGTTCCCCAGCCTCCAGCATTTTGACCCTCTGAGTTTTTTGTATTCTTTTTTTTTTCTTACTCCTTTTTCTTTTAAACATGTGAGCTTTTGAAAGTTTAGAGAAAGTTCTTCCTAAATTTAATCCTATTCGGGAATAATTTATATTTGTGTATTATTATGTGTATTATTAAGCGGTCGTGATAGAAATTTCAAGAGACTATAACACCAGTTTGGTTTTAGTCATGATAATATGCAATAGTTATAGTTGTATATCTTGTAGTGCAGAGAGATGACATTCTGGTGGTATTTTTGGGGGGGGCGAGAGGCGGGGAAACTGGGAATAAGTTTGTAATTCACAAAGCCTCTATATATCAAGACTTACTGCTATGATTCCTGTCATCAACATCATGTCTTCCTGGGAGTTGAGATGTAACTCTAAATTCAAATGGAGGCATAAATTAAACATTTTCTCTCTATGAATAGACAAGTTTTTTTTAAATAAGTTTTTAAAGTATGCCTTGGTACCTTATGTAGTCATAAATAATGCTATTTAATACTCTTTTCATAACTGGTCTTTGAGGAAGCTTATGCAGGACACTAGATTTTATATTGCTATAAAGCATTTAAAGAATAGTTTATTTATCAGAAACTATATGTAATTAATTTTCAATTCAGCATTGTAGTTATCCTTTGGAATTGTCCTTGAGTTTTCTCTCTCTGTCCTGGGAAAGCTCTTAACATTTCAACTATGAAACCCATTTTTTTAGAAGTTTTAGCAGTAAAGCAGTGCTGTTTACGAAGTTGACATACAAGATCACATTGGGAATAATTAACATAATTCCAAGGTGAGGATGTAAGAATGGCTTTTCTACACATATAATCTCAGTGTCTTGGTTAGAAATAGTATTATAAGAGAGCATTTTGGGAAGTGGTCCATTTTGGAGCTGCTCTTCAAGCTGACTGCACCTCCAGACTGTTTATTTCCTGCCATCTTTCTCTGTACTTAGGAATATTAAAATAAATAAATAAAAATTTTTAAAAAGTCATTTAATTTATATCATTTTATGCACATCTGCAAAAGAGAAGTCTGTACAATCACAGTAGGCATTTAAATTTTACTTACTTGTTTTCAGAAGCACGTGTGTGCCTAACAAATCCCGATACATGATTTCCTATTTATCTGAAGTCCTAGTGGTTCCTGGATCCTACCTTGAATACGCTGTCTTTTCCACTGCTTTCTAGTTCATAGGCATTTTTGTATGTGTGATGGTTAATTTCTACCTGAGTGGTGTAGGAAGAAGAATAGTTCTGTTACTTTGTTTGCCGAGTGCCATGAAAGAGAGGATGTATGCTTTTTTCCATATTAGTGAGCTGGTTTCATATATTCATAGCTGTCTTAAGCAACAAGGGTGAAAATAGTCTCAGTTCTTAGTTTTTGTTTGCTTTCTGTTTTCACGAGTACGAGTTACTGGAATTTACCTATATTCAAAATAAAGTGCTCTTTGTATGGTTTTCCCATGGAAGCTATGGGAATCAAACTGAATAAATCTCTAGGTGCATTCTGCAGAAATCACTCTTTTAGTCATAGGTACTTTTTAAGGGGCTGTTCTCAATTGTTAAAACTTGATATACATGTGGATTTTTTAAATCTAAAATTTTCAGGTCTTATTTGGCAGAACTTTTACATCACATTATACCAGTGGAAAGTATTTCCCACCTTATGGCTTCAAGTGTGATAGCAGAATTTTAGCTGATCACAGAGAATATCTATCTGACTTCGTATTCAGTACATTTTTCGTTGTAACTACATTAACTTCATACTACAAACAGACAGGTTTTTACGTTTTTACTCTATAAATTGAGACATGCCTTCAGTCTAAACATGTATTACTGTGTTTTTGAAAATTACGTGTTGAATGTGAAGTGTTCATGCACTAATTTTTTTGAATCTGGCAAAGTAGAGTTGATGTTAATATAAATAATACAGGAGTGATCTGTGTCGCAGAGTTTGCGTTTTTTATGTATCTTTCTCATCTTTCATATTCTCAGGTTTTCTGTGCAGTTTCCACCTTTTGAATTAGATTTAAAGTAGGAATACTTTAATATCAAGAAGATTACTTAATTGTCCTGATTTTTTTTTCGAAGAAGTTGGTAATGGTAGGATATGACTTACCATTGATATTTCAGTTCCTTATTAAAGGTGTTGATTAAAATGTGTTCTAGGAGGCTAATTACTTATATAGTCCTTCATAGGCACCTCTAAGTAACCAATTTCTAATGTTTCACTGCTTTTAATAACTGTTAACTCATTGCTGTTTCAGTGGAAGTGGAGAACAGTGCATTAATGTTTCTAGTTGGTGTATTTCACTCAACTTCCTTCATTTTGGCAGCGTGTACTTTAACAAGCTACTAAGAACCGCTTAACAATATGCAGTTGCATGGCATTTACACTCTAAAAATATCTAATAAATGTAGAGGTATATAGGAAGTTCACCAGGATTATCCATTATCCAGTCATTACTGTGATTCTTTAATGCAGTAAGAGGAAGATACCTCTCCTTTTCTTAGTCAATGTTGAGATGCTTGACTGTAGTGAAGTACAACTGCTTTCTTTAAAGGAAGTATTTAGGAGTATTTAATCTTTTATTTCACTTTTTGGCCTTGTGATTCTAGTAGGTGTGACATCAGCTGCTAGTGCACTCTCTCACTTGAGAGTTACTGTATGTATATTGGCTACTGTGTACAGTACTGTGTACTGTTTTAGCACCTACCAAGTGATGCATGTAATACACGCTCCTCAGTTTAACTCATGCCCGACTTCAGAGTTACTGAATTATTGGTGTGCTAAAGCCTACCATTCTATTTTTTTTTTCTTTTTCATTCACATGTGCATAACAGAACAGTGGATTGGCATGCTGCTAGCATACTGAATGTGGTCAAACAATGCTGCTAAATCTGTCAGGTGAAAGGAGTCGTCACTTGTGCTAATATAGCTATTGCTGGTCCTATTTCATCCCTGCATTAGATGGAGCACTAGCTGTTTTGTGTAGCTGGACTTCTGTCGTGTTCTTTCTCTCTGGAGAATGGGATCTGTCAGAATGCATCATGGTTCTCACTAGGGAAAAACAATGTCACAGTCCTAAAGGGGTGAAAAAATAAGTCAAGCCTTAAAAGGTCGTGAGAGTTTAAAAACAAACAACAAAACATTAGAGATTTTTAATATACATGCGTCTGTGAATTACTTTTAGGCATAGTTGGAGTTCTCAAGGCTAGAGTTTCAAAAACACCAGCTTTGCTCTGTGCTAAAGATTATAATTGTAAGTACAGGGTGTTAGTGGAAAGAATTGTGGGTGTGAAACTGTGTTTAGTGTAACAGAAGTAAACAGAACAACTACTGCTACTTCAGAGTTTTTGCTGTCCAACAGAAAGCAGACAGAGAGAAAATGAGAGTAATGGTTAGCAAGCTAAGCTGTTGCTGCAGGACACAAGTGGGCTGACTTGCAATTTTTATATGTATCAACAAGTTTTTAGATGACATTTGAGCAAAGTGGCTTTGTGTACAATAATTGGGACAACTTGCCAGTTGTAAAGTCCAGGTTAGAAAAAAAAGTGTCACTACTGAGTGTCGTTTGGAACATATGTCTTGCTTCCACCACTCTATCTGTGAATGGCTCAGTGGCATAGCTACTTCTGAGTGGATTTTGTGAGGATTTAGTATTCAGTTTGAGTCAGTAACTCCGTAGAGAACTAATATAGTCAGAAGAACAAAAAAAGGATTCTACTGAGATACTTGGAAGGATAATTTTATTGTGAATTTGAGGATGGGTGCCGAAGTAGTGTAAAGGATAAGGGTGTATTATACAGTGGGAGAGGGAAGGAAAGTAAGGGAAGGGGTTGTGCATCTTTTGGCAGAAGAAAGCTGGGAGATCAGTTTAGTAATTTTGCACAGCTCCACCCTCAGAAGCACCATGGGAAAGAATGTGAAGATATTTGGTTGTTGCTCTGGGCCAGCTGGAGATCACAGAATCGTTTTGGTTGGACTAGACCCTTGATCGAGTCCAACTGTAAACCTGACATTGCCAAGTTCACCACTAAACTGTGTCCCTAAGTGCCACATATATGCATCTTTTGATTACCTCCAGGGGTGGTGACTCAACTACTTCCTTGAGCAGCTTGTTCCAGGGCTTGACAAGCCTTTTGGTGAAGAAATGTCTCCCAGTCAGCATATCAGTAATAAATGAAGTGAGTCAGGAAAGAATAGACTTTTGAGACGTCTTAAAATAATAACCAGTAGCTTCTCTTCTTGGTTTTTTTGTTTCAGATACAAAACAGGAACTTCTGAGGAGCTAGAGAGTAAGAGCTAAGAAATCTCTGCAGCACTGATATGAACTGGGGTCTTTAAAACAACACACACAACACCAATTATCTCAGTGCATGGTGCTAATAACACCAAGGTTGTGAGTTCAATCCTTGTATGAGCCATTTACCGAAGAGTTAGAGTCAGTGATTCTTGTGGGTCCCTTCCAGTCCAGAATATTCTGTGAATTTCTGAGACACCAACAACAGTCCCTTCCTCTCCCCCCACAACCCCTCCCCAAAACAAAACAACAACAACAACGAAAATAAAACCACCCCCAACAAACCCAAACAAGCAGAAAACCAAACAACAAAAAAAAGTCTTTGTCAACAATAAGATGAACTGTTGAGTTTGACAATGAAATGTTAAGGTCGTGATATTTCTTTGGAAGACCAGTCTGTGATTTTGCGCTATGCTTTTTTCTATTTCTGTGTTACTTGATATTTTACAGTGCCTTTGTGAGATTTTGTGACAGGAAGACAGACAGTGCTGGCTCTGATCTGTGATTACAGGAAGGCCACATAGCTTAGTTTTTAGAATCCAGAATGTGTTTAGTCTATTTCCAAGCCCATTTCAATATGAGGGACAGACTAGCAAAAGACGGAATCGCCATTTGTGAAGTCACATTGGTTTCTTTAAATTCTTTTACATCTGTGATGTGAAGTTTTCTTAGGCCCGCCTACCTTCCTTACTGGCTTTACTTTTACTAAAAATGAGTCATGCTTGAGTATGTAATATGACTTTTCTACTTCTTTGTAATGTATGATGCATTTTCAGAAGGAAAAACAAGATAGCCAGTCTTTCCTTGAAGTTAGTGTGTCACAGTTATTTTGTTAAATTTTTTATAGGATACTTTTTGTGAGAAGGTTCTTCTGAAGTTTAAAACAAGTCTTCACCTGACAATATTTGACCAAAAAGGCTTCTGTTATATTAGTTCCCTCTGAGGTAATATGCTATGAGAGGGTCTTTATTTCTTTACTGTCTTGTTTTTCTGTAGCAGTATTGGTTTTGATAGGATTGAAGAGTGAGACAGGTAGCTTGCTCTATTTATATTATCAGTTCAGTATTGGAAACGTCTGTCGTGTTCTCAGTTTTCTCACAGTTTGGTAGCTTTTGTTCTGGAGTCCCCAGTTTGCTTCAAATTACTTATCTGCTAATAAAGCTTCTGGGAAATACCTGGCTGCCGTGCTAAGCACCATAAACATGTCTTTCCTTAAACTTTTCAGTCTCTAAAAATGAGTTTTTCCTCAACAGAAAGAGGACAAGGTGAGGGAAAAGTTGCTGTAACTGCAGTTTTTCATGCAAAAATAGAGGAAAATGGTTTTAGTGCACATTTTATTTAGGCGTCCTTATTATACAGATATGTCGTTGCTACAGAATTGTTAATATGGGAAATTGTAATATCATCATGTCCTTATTTCTTCACATCCAAACTGACTGCCTTTTTTCATAGGGCAACTCACATGCTTCTGAGTTAATGCTAGCTTTATCAGATAGCCAGATAGGAATGTCCGTTGCCATTGCACAAGAGTTTTTCTGGGCTAGTCCCGTGGTCTTTCCTGTCCATATGGCACGCTTAGTTTTCGTAGGGGTTTATCGTGCGTCTGTAGCCATCTGCACTTTCAAAATCAAAACATACTTTCAGTCATTTCGGAAAGTTACGTTGCTCTAAAACTGCTCACCTGGGATCTTTCTTGTGGCATAATGGGGAATTCTACAGGTCCAAAAGTGTTGCGAGCCAGGGAAATTCCCACACCTTACTCAAGGCAGGCCAAAGCATAGATAAGAGCCAAACTGTATTTTCAAAGAAACCAGGTTATGAGGAAGTTATTATCCTCTCCTGTTATGTCCTCTTGAAATTAAGGGGCTATAAGATATAAACTATTTGTAGTGCCATAACTAATCCAAACTACTTGTTTTCAGTGTGCCTTATCCCTGAAAGTGTTCAAGGCCAGATTAGATGGGGATCTGAGCAACTAGGTCTAGTGAAAGATTCCCCGCCCATGGCAAGGGGGTTGGAACTAGGTGATCTTTAAGGTCCTTCCCAATCCAAATCATTCCATGATTTTATGGCTTGTGCTATTGCAAACCTCTTAAACTCAGTTAAGCCCTGGAAAAGCAAATTGTGCAGAGGAATCCTAAACCTGGTATAGATCCAGTAAGGTTCTCACTGTCTCTAATTTCCGTGAGCATATCAAAGATTTTTTTTCTTTTTTACTAGGGATTCGAAGAGATCCATGCACATATTCCGATTTAAATTCAAAGTTATTAGATATCTGATTTTACTGCGCATACTGCACAGCAGTGCAAGATAGCTGTGTCTGTACTTGTGTATCTGATGGTTGACTTTGCATATGCTGTGATTAGGTTTGTGGAAAAGGATCTTTCGCGTCGAGCTGGTGCTAATAGAAATTGATGCCCACGTTTAAGAACTTATCTTGTCTTCCCAAAATCTCACTGATCATTTGTTTGAAAATTACCACAATGATATGGTGTGACAGTAGCATGTCTCTACATGTGCTAAAGTTTCATTATAAACACCAAAGTCAATACCATTGATTACCTTACCCTTGAGTAGGCATCTAGCAGCTAATCAAGCTAATGGCATTTGATTTCATTGGCTGATAGACAAAATCTTCGTTGACTGCAGTGGGTTAACAGGTTTGTACACTTTAATTGGGGTGCCTACCTGTAAGTGTCATAATTTTAAATAATGTCTTGATTCCTGATGATGGTGCAAATACAGGTCTTGTCTTTCCAAACACATTCTAATAAGATTGCTACTTATGTTTGCTTTTCTAAGTTTTTTGGTTTAAGTTTTTAAGTACAGGAAGTGATGTAAAAGCATGATTTGTAGAGAGGTAGTGAAGATGATGCTTTCTTTACAATGCTTGATTTCCTTTGCATAATGAAAAATACAAACACACTTTTAGGAGGAAAAGGAAGGTGAAAGACAGTGTATATACCACAAACTCAGCAGTAGCTGTTCATTCTGCGGTAGGAAGCAAGTTTTTCTTACTGAAGTTAGTGTGGGACACCATACACAAAAGCTCTCTCTTTGCTGCTTTTTAGATGTCTGGTGTTCAGGCATGTTCTAAAGGCTTCATTTGATGTAATGCAGTTATTTCTTCTTTTTGTTAATGCATTACTTTCAATAGTTTACATCTTCAGAATTGCCTTGGTTTTTAATTTATCTCAAACTGCTGATACCTATCCTCAGTGTCTAATCTAAGACTCCACGAGAATCCTGCATCAAATATGTGCCTTTAGAAACTGCCCTGCCACATTACCACCATGTACAGAACTTGTGCAGTGTCTGTTACAGTAGCTCCCTGTGCAGCTCCCTAGGCCCAGCCTCACTCTGTGCTGCTTGTTCTACTCTACCTCAGCTTCCAACCTTAATTCCAAAAGTGGGACAAGAGTGTCTCTTCTCATCGTGGTACTCGTTTTCTGTTTTCTAGCAGAATGCAGGGTCATCAGTTAGTGTGTGAGTACTGGTTTGTGGGGTTTTGTTATTGTGGGTGCGGTTTCTTTTTTTGTCTGTTTTTGTTGGGATGGTGGATCCTTAAGAAGAGAGGAGAAGACATTCTTGAGCCTTTTGTTTACCTTGTAGTTCACTTCTCATGTCACTGGAAAGGCCTAGCCCTCTATTTAAAGCATCATTGTGGAAAGCTATTAATGTGCAGAGCAGAAAAGAGGTTCCATCTTTCCAAAATCCCACCAACCCTTCGTCTGGAGGAAAAAAAAAAGAATAATATGGTGTGCCAGAAACACGCTGTATTTTTACTTCTGTTTTTCAGCTTACTTTGTCTTTAAATTACAAGGGGATTAAGGGTAAAGTTGTTCACTTACAAGATGTAGGGATTGGCGTTTCAGACAATAAATGGATTTCTTTGTCGACTGCAAATCTAAGATACTGATTAAAATCTGCTTTAAAGTGTGTCTTTCTTCCATGGCCTTTACCATTTTTTCTACAGAACTCAGATATGCCTGGTTTTGGTCCCTAGCGTAAGTCAGATTGATGCTTCTTGGAGCAGAAGTGCTCTGCATCTCTGAGACAAGGAGACTACCTATTATATTTATGAAACTGCATGTTGAATGCATGTTTAGATTTTTCTTCTTTTTTATTTTTCTTTTACTGTATGTGCTAATACCCTGTTTTCTTTTGCAGACCCTTGTGATAATATGAGAGAGATTCTCCAAAATGTGGCCAAATTACAAGGCGTGTCAAATATGAGAAAACTAGGTCACTTGAATAATTTTACGAAGGTAAGAGCTCAGATAGTGTCATAGAACAAGTGATTGTATGGGTAAAATGTTTTGTGTTTACCCTGTCAGACATTGGCTGGGACATTAATGAAGTTGCTTAATATCACAGGACAGTGCTCGAAGACTACATACGGTGGGAAAGGAAGGTGTCAAATAAGGACAAGCAAAACGTGAACAGGGTTATGATGAAGTTTGCATACCTGTCCTGCTGGCTGGATTTTTGTAGTATTTTAGTGCTTAGAAGATGGAAATATCTCCCAATTAATGGGTTAAGTTGCATAACTAGAGCTAAAGATTTGGTTCCTGCTCTGCAGAATTGAAATAAAAAATGTAAAATGCCAGACTTTTTGGATGTGAACTGGATGAGTATGGTGAGGGGGAAGGACTGTATCAATGCACATTATATGCAATGTTTTGGACACTAATGGAATAGGAACTGCAACTTCCACTGCAGTTTTCATAGCGAGAAAGATTTAAAGGGTCCATTTCTGTAATATATCTGTGTTGGCGATTTTTGATGTGCTTCTTCCAAATTGTGAAGATGAGACAGGTACACTCTGAAAATACAACAGATGTATTAGATGTCATTGTAAGCTGACGAGGCAGGAACTAAAAACTTACTTCAGGATCAGGGTGTAAGCGGAAGAAAGAAACCATGAGAGATGTTCAGGACAGTAAGTAACTTTTTTGGGGTAAAAGAGAAACCTGTAGAAAGAAGCTGAGGGGACTCATGGGAGGTGGTCAGGGTTGGGGAAAAGGTGTTCATTGTAGGATGGTGAGTGGTTGTGGCTGGACCAGTGTTCCATTTGTCGCTGCAAGGGAAACAGGCATTTCAGTCAGTGAGGCAGGAGATGTTGGAGCTTCAGTGTGAGCCTTACCCGGATTGATGGACTGATAGAAGGACATGATATGTTGTACACCTTTCTGATAGAGGTAAGGCAGAACATCTGAAAATGAAAACTGAGTTCTTGTGACTGAGGATGGATCCTGCAACCAGCAGCAGCCAAGAAATAACGTAGTAGAGGAGAATTTGGGGGATAAAATAAGGTTTAAATTGTGGTTGCAGATAAGTTTGTTACAAAGAATTGGGTGAGATTGCCAGGAGTCCAGTTGACGTTTCTGAGCCAGTCTTTAGTGAAAGAGTGAATACTCAAGGGAAGGTGTGGGGAACCATTTGATACGAGAAGAACAAGCATGCACGATAACCTTTGAAGTAGGCATCTTGGCTGTTAAAGGCACTTCTTGTGAGAGTGACCACTTCAGCGATAATGTGTAAGATTCACTTAACTGGAGTGTGAGTGCTGAGGACAAAATGACAGTAACAAATGAATTTATCTTCTAATGCCTTAATAGCAAATCTGTAAGTGCTCCGTTTTCTGGATTGGTTCAGAACACATGTAGGAGCATAGCATACACTAAGGAACTGAACTTCACACTCTTCTTTAGGTCGTTACCTTGTGTCTGTCAGACATCAGCCATTGAGAGAATGCTGCTGTTTCCACTGGGATTCCAAAATGTGTTGCAAGAAAGCCCTTTATTCTGCTAGAAAAGTCTGTTGCATAGCTAGGTTTCCTTTTTGTGATAATCTGGAAACTTTGAAATGTGAATGCTTCCAAATTCTCTAATTGTCTTAAAATTAAAGAGCTGGATTAGGTTTGTAGATGCACGATTCATAGTGAAAAGTCAGTACTTGAAACTATGGATCTTAAAACAGGGTCAATTTTGCTATTGAAAATCAGATGTTAAGCATCCATAACTGTGGTAAACTAATAAATATCCACATTGTAATTAAAAGATGAACCAAATATTCTTTTTAAAAGATAGTTTTGAGAGATTGCGTAATTGCATAATTGAATATTCGAAGAATATTTGGGGGTTTTGTTAAACCCAATATTGAAAATGGAAAATACTTACAGAAATGAAAGGATTGCACTTAAGACTGGCAGGAAATTATAAGTTTGTGAAAAGCAACTTAATAAAACGAAATATGTTGTTTGAAGATGGAGACTTCATAACCCAATTTTGATTCTAAATCAGAATCGCCCTGCATGAGGGAATCATAATATTCAATTTAATATTTTAACACTTGTTCTTATATTCATCTCCCTGGAATATGTGCTTTGTAAGTGTATAACTTAGTGCATTTGGTTTTAAAAACTCTTCCTATTTCCGTTTGTAAATGCAGTTATGAGACTAGAATAAAAGTTGCAGATTGTACTGTATTGTCTGCTTTGTGGTTGGAACAATTCTGTGTTTTTCATTCCAGTGGTTAAAAGTGAAAGCCTGGAGCTTGGCGAGATGGTTTTATTTCCTTTTTGCTCTCTGTTCTTCTACCATGAGTTGATATAGTCTCAGTTCCTCCTTTGTGTGACAGGAGTGTGAGTAAGATTGATGTGCTGAGGACTGAGGATGTTTGTGTCCTGTCTTGGAATTCTAGTGAATATGAACTTGGTTTGTTTATAAATTGTTGCATTTTGTGGTCCATTTTTGAAGAGCTACTTGTTATGTGGGATATTTGTACTATGGACAGAGAAAGGACTTTTGAAAATTTTTAACAGCTTATTTCAGATAAAATAATACAGAAAATATATTATTCTCCTGCTAGAAAATTGCTATATTTAAAAGAAAACATCTGGACTAGTCTAAGCAGTTGCCCTCAACTGTCTCACATTTTTCCTTCAAAGACTGCAAATCTCACTGTTCTAGCTCTTCAGTCAGGGAAAGCAAAATGTTTTTATCACGTGGAAACAAGTAATGTAATTTACTCCAAATGTGGAGTTTCCTGACAAGGATCATGATAGACACCAAGTTTTGTATTATTTTCAGGATATCTGAGGTGTGTTATGTTCAGGTTTCTTTACTTGAAACTGGACTGTATTTTTAAGGTGAGATCTGTTCCACTCACCTCCCTTTTTTTAAGGAACAGGAATGTAATCATGTTTTAAAAATTCCTGAACTACACTCCAGGATTTTATGTAGAAGTTAAATACTTTAAATATTTTTTTAATAATGGGGATCAGAAGTCAACAGGAGTTACTAGTTCATCTGCAAGAATGATACAGTAAAGCAGATACTTTATATGGAGCTTGGGTGCCTAGGTGCTGTAACTCCTTGTCCGTTGCTGCTTCCCTTTAAGAGAAGTGTTAACTAGTCACATTCAGGTCTCCACAGCACCCATTATTACTGTGCACAGTATGCTTTATGCATGATATTTTACGAAAACTTGCATTTCATTTATCAAGTTTTTGCTAGTACTACTTACTAGCTAAGTCATTAGTGTTCAAGTTCTTTGCTCTCTGTCTGCCGAACATGGATTGTTCTTGCCCAACAGGTGGTCTAAGTTTTCTGTTCCAGGAAATTAGCATTCCCAGTCTGGTGATGCATAGGCTATGGAAAGGTATGTTTAGTTCTGAATTGCAGCAGCAGGCTTAGAAATTTTATCTGCTTTGAATGAGAGCACACTCCTCCTCTGCTTCTTGTCACCTAGTAAGTGAAGCTGCAGTTTTGTGGGCAAAAACTTTTATGAAGTACTGCCTCAATCTGTATTCCTTGCAGGTCGCCCTATTTAAGATGACTGAAATTCTGACCTGAAACTGTTTGAGGATTTGACCTCCAGTAGATGATCAGTGACACTTTCAAATGTCACAGCAGTTCACAAGTTTGGTATATGCATTTAGCTCCAGTAAGCTGAGTAGGATTACCCATCTTTAATTTATATGGCCACCTACATAAGGCAAGCACCTTGAAGTTTCCCAGTTTCTGCTGATTAGTACCAAAACATCATAGTTACTTCTTCTGGGTTTTCCCCACCCCCGTGAGAAGTAGTAAGTGATAAGTCACTGAAAACCAGAAGAAACTGTACAATTGCATTTACCTAGTGGAAAATATCTTTGTGGTTTGAAGTATTCATTTATAATCGTCTATTATAGAAGGTTTTCCCCCTGGTAGCTTCTGAGAGATCCTTCATACCTTTGTACAACTAAAAAGGTATTTTAATAACAAGCCAAGAAAGAAATGCACAGATTTTTCTTTCAAAAAGAAAGGTACTTCTTAAAGGACAAAATCAAACAATTCATTTTAGGTATAAACTTAGCGATGGGACAGTATCAGTAATATAGTGATATGGAAAACCATGTTTTCAATCTGTTTAAAACTAATTATCATTATTTAATGAAGCTCTACTATTCTGCTCTGTATATCTGTTTGCTTTTGACCATGCTGCTGACTTGCACTAGGATGGTACAGATTGAGTGGCTTGGACATGGATATGGCCATAGAGGCTTTCATGGATTGTGTCTCTGATTTGTAGTTTGTCACTTTAGAGTCTCTTGGTCTTTTTCAAAACCCAGGTATCTTAGACTGAATGTATGGTCTGACTGTAACATTCATCCAAGTAGATAAACCTCTGTGGCAAAACCTGAAATCTCTCGATGATGTAGCAGATAAGAACAGAACATGTACTTAGAGACATTCAGCTGTGTGACAAATGTGTCTCAATCCAGAGTCCACACTTTCAGATGCAGCTTCTCTTGAAACCAGGATCTACAAAGTAGTCTTCTCTTAAATATTACCAGTGGTGGCTCAAACTGTATTTCCAAAGTTATAATACAGTGATTATATTCTGGATGCATAGAATTATATGGTACTTTTTACCTAGTAATTGCTGTGGCTATTCTGCTAAATATAAATTTGCGTGGTTTCAAATGTGCACTCCACTTGTGTATGCTGTTGACCTCCTATGGTTTTGTTGTTCTGAGCTACTGTTTCCAAGACATGTTGATATGTTACTCATATTGCTGTGACTCATCTGAGTAGTATGAAAAACTCATAGCTGACAGTAAACATGAAAAAAACCTTCACTGTAAGTTAGTCACTGTCTGGCCTAATGTACGTACCATTTTGTCCTAATATTTAATCTTACCCTCTGTGAATCTTTGCTATGCCCAGTCACTGTGTATTTGATCACAAAATTTTAATTTTAAAGTGGACTCATTTGCAGTTTTAACTCACAAAGTATACTCTGTTTGGTTTTGTTTGTATCTGTATAAAAATATTTAGAATTTATTGTGTGTATTTAAAAATGTATACTTTTTATAGGTAAGAGCTATATATAGAAAATATAAACAATATAAAAATATAAATAATTCCATAATTCCAGGTATTATATGATAATCCATTGCCATTTTAATGAACTGTGTCAATGTATAGCATAAGGTAGGTTTCAGTATTTTGGTACTGCTTGCCTACAGAGTTATGCCATCATATGTATGTTAATTGTTTAATTTTACAGTCAAACGTATGACAGTTACTTGGCTTTGTCAGGAATTCAGCCATCTACAAATACCACTGCATTTGGGCCAGAATCATTGATCTGCTTAATGTTGTTTGAAGGTGAAAAGAGAAGAAAGTGATAAAATTTTTTCATATTATGTATTTAAGGCCAGACATTTATAACATAGCAAATACCCAAGGAATTGGGGCCAGCTGAACAGTCTGTTCCTTATAGCAGCTTCCATGACTATTTTTTCACCCTTTTCAAACTTACAGAAATCTAGCCTTACCAGCCAGATTTTTTTTCCATCTAGATTAAATAAACCAAATGGCTCAGCCTTCATGGGTGGATTTTCTACCTGCCTTTTACATTTTTCTGCTACACTTTTTCCACTTTGCTCTTAAAATGTGGCACACAAAATTTTGTTTTTGCAGTTTTGAGAGCAATCTGTGAAATGGCAAAAGTCTTTTAATCTCAAACATAATGCAGTCCTATTAGTATTTCCAGAGATAAAATTTGTTTTTCTCTTTTGTTTTAAATTAATATTCTGAGTGTTAATTTCTAGACATTTGCTGTCTCTCTGCTGGCCTACCTTCATTTCTTATGTGTCTACTAATGGCTGGTAGCCTGAAGGATATGATATGCTGTTCTTATTATTTAGTTAAATCTTACTGAGTTTGGGCACTCCTTTCAAGTCACTGAAACATTTTTTAATTCTGATCTTGCTGTCCATCTTTTTAGGCCCTTTTCTATCTGTAACATATATAAATTACAAGGAAAGCTAATGCATAAGTACTGGTGTCCCATTAGAGAGAGAATAGACTAGTAGCTATTTTCTTTTCTGTGGGAGAAATATTTCACATGTATGCACAGACACCATCAAAAACTTCTGTAATTATTACTGTCAAATTCAGAAATTTATATCCAAACAGCACTTAAACTTGATCAAAGTTTTAACTTGTCAGGTTACATGACTGTGTTTGAATTTCAAGATAAGGTCAAGTTCTTTTCAACATTGGTGAAGGTGTGTGCAGTGGGAGCACATATTTAGATGAAAACAGTTGGTATTAAGGAGTTAATAACCACTATATGTATTTGTGAGAGTGACAACCAGACTAGAACTGGTCCAGTGAACTGAATGTTTTGTAGCAGTACAGTAAGTTAGATGGGTTCCTGGAATGTGTCAAATGCTTCAGTTTAATCTCAGGACTGCTCAAGATGCAAACCAGTGGTAGGTGTGATGTTTGGAGACTAGCTTCAGTAATGCATTACTGCACACAATAGCAGCTTTCTAAAAAAGGAGTTTTTCCTACATCAGAATTACAATTCTATGGGTTTTTTTAAGTAGGAAAAATAGACTGTTGAGGACAATCTGTTATGTTAAATTAGGATTTCTCATTTGTGTCTGGGGTGGAATGCTGGGAAGAGGTTTAGATGTATAAATGATTAGCCTAAACAACTATTGATGTAACTGTCTGAAACTGAACAATGAACTGTTTTTACTCACTATCTTCTCACACTGTTTTGCTTACACTCTGCCAGCCAATTTTTACGGTTCGTAAGATGTCAATAGAAATGCTAAGGCAGCAGTGGTGGCCTTAGGCAGTCCAACAACATGGCATAAAAATAGATTGATGTTAGGAAGTGACATACTGTCACAACCAGTTAATGTATCAATTGTCTAGTTTTATTACCACTTAAATTTGAAAGGTGGTAAAAAAGAGGTTATATAAAAACTTTCCTTATGTTTTATAACCGTCTTTGGTTAAGAAAAATGCAAAATCCAAAATACTTCAATTAACTTAAATTGTTTGAGCCCAAATGTGGAGCTGATCCAGGCCAATTTAATAGTCTCTCATTAACAGCCTTAAATTTCAGCATTATCACTAGGTATTTTTCTTGAAAAACAATTTCGTAAGGCATAATGTAATCCTTGAATGAATTTCTACTTGTTGAGCATAAACCTAAGTAGTGTTTGAATTTTAATGATCTTGCTAATAAAATGGGTTTACTTAAAAGCAGTTTCTGTTCAATATGCCACTTTTGCAGTTGGAGGTGAACAGTAGAACTGAAGCATGGAACACACTAAATGTTTTAACTTACAGTAGCCTTGATTTATCTGTTCGTTTTGTTTATTATAAATTTCTTATTGTTAGCAGTAAATACACATAAAGAATGTGTCACAGGGTTTGATATATTAAAATATTTTCAGAGCAGAGGTAATGACTAGTTAGCACAAATACTTCCTGAATTCCTCACTGAGGAGAAACTTAATACTGCGCTGTCTTAGAACTGAACACATGCCTGTTTTGAAAAGGGAGGACAAAGTGCAAAGCTATTGCAATCAGTATTAGTCACTTGAGTTTTTGGATGTGCTTAGAAAAGTGCTTTGGGATTTGGACATGATAATATTTTATAATTTTAGCCAGGGATAGTAAGTGAAATTACTAGGGATTTCTTTGCTGCTCTTGCAAAGAAGAACAGCATCAGCTCTTCTTACATAAGAGATTGTTTTCCTTTCCTCAAGAGGCTAAAACATTGGCAACTTAAGTTGCTCTTTTTGACCATGGTTTTGGACTTAAAACCTGTGCTTGTAAAAGTTTCCCGTTCACAATGACTAGATATGGTTGAAATGTCCAATTTATGACAGTTTATAGCTGTCTTCTTGTGTGCATAAATTCAACTTCTGCTCTGATTTTTCAGAGGTACAAGTCCTGTAGAATGGATGGCAGGCCAGGACCAAATGTCAGTTACAGGACACTTGGCTATGCCTTCTGATTTTTTTGTACTTCTGTGCTTCTGTGAGAAAACATGACAGTGTCAGTCTTTGTTTCAAAACTCTTACCTGAGCCCCTGCAGATATGCTTTGACTTCAGTCATTTTTGCTCTCTGCTCAAATTACCAGTTGCCCAGCTATCAGTCTGGTGCTGAAAAGTGGACCAGCCAGTACACAGCTTACACAACTGTGCAACCATTTTTTGGTATGAAAATCCACAGGTGAGTCTCCATGTCTGATGTGTATAGGAACAGAATAAGACAGAAATTCTGAGGTAAGTCTGAAGTTGGGACTTTGTCCCTTGTTACAAATTAAATTCCTCAAGTTTTTTTGAAAGCATTTCCCAGAATCTACAGTTTTTCATAGTCATTTTGGAGAGCTATAAATAATAGGTATTTTCTTCTATTTTCAGCTTCTTTGTAATACTGGCCATGCTGAAGAAAAGCTAGGTTTTACCTATGACAGCATCATAATATGGTAAGTAGTAAAAAACCACTCGAGCAATCCTAGAGAACTTAAATTGTTTTGGTGCAATTAAATAAACTTCATTTGTACCTTTGAACTAGTATTTTGTATTTATAATATGCTTGAAATTTCATAATGCAAGGAGATAGCCTGCAAGTATTGTAGTGGGTAAAATCAGAAATACGTTATTCACTTTTGGGCAAACAGAAAAAACTCCTCCAAGTTAGAAGTGTAGATGTCTTCATTATATTCCTCACAGATGTAAAAGTACCTTCCAAGTATTTTGTAGAAAGCGCTTCTAATAAATATGTACATCTTCAAAATACTGAGCATGCTCTTGATACCGAATCAGGATTTAAAGATCAGTGTTTTATGTAGTATTGGTATGTAAATGTTCATTTAGCACTGCTTACCCTGCTACAGAAATACCCTATGTATATACTTCTAAGTGGAATTTCGGTCTATTTTGTGGCCATTTCTGGCTGTCAAATGTAACTACGTGCTTATTTCCACACAGAAATTGGTAAATTTGTCTTGAAGACCAGCACTGATGACAAAAGCAAATAAGATCTAATAGTTAATGCATTTCTGTGTTCTTTCAGTTTAGATCTCACTTAAAAAAAAAATCTTAGGCAAGCTAATTACTCTTAGAGTAAAATGTTGGGAATCTTGTGTAATTTGTTATAGAAATATTGTGAGTCGTTTTCTTAACTAGAACTGATGTCTATCTTTTTGACTAGCTGTATGTTTTCATTGCATTTTCTCTACTTAGTGGCACGTCTCTTTTTAGTAGCTTTTGCTTTTGAATGTTGAATCTCATGGTATTGTTGTAGTGGTTTTACTGTGCCAGTTCTTTAACTAGTCTACAGCTTCCCTGTGAAGGGAAGAGGAGGGGCAGGCACTGATCTCTTCTTTTTGTTGGCCAGTGACAAGGCCCAAGGGAATGGGCTGAAGTTGTGTCAGGGAAAGTTTAGGTTGGATATCATGAAAAGATTCTCCATCCAGAGGGTGGTTGGGCACTGGAACACAGTCGCCAGGGAATGGTCACAGCACCGGCCTGACAGAGCTCGAAAAGGGTTTGGACAACATTCTCAGGCACACGGTGTGACTATTGGGATTGTCCTGTGCAGGGCCAGGAGTTGGTCTCAAAGATCCTTGGTATCACGAATACTCCTGGTATCAACACAGGCTGGGGGTTGAACTGATCAAGAGCAGCCCTGCTGAGAAGGACTCAGGGGTGCTGCTGGACAAGAGGCTGGACATGAGTCAGCAGTCCCATGTCCAGTCTTGAAGTCCAGAAATCCAGCTGTGTCCTGGGCTGCATCCAAAGCAGCGTGGGCAGCATATTCATATTACAGGAAAGATGGTCTTGAAACAATTCCCTACTTGGTGCTGAAAGTAATAACCAGTTCATCTTTATTTGCAAATGACATGGAAGCCTTTCTACTTTGTCTAGGTATCACCTGGGAGTAGGCTCCTGTTACAGTGACTTACCCAGGCCAATTAATTCTTAGATGTCCAGTGAAAAATCCTACTAGATAATGTCATTGGGAGGCTGAGGATTCCCACCTCACCCTACATGTGGTTGAGGAAGAGGGACAAATCTCTTGAGGGCCTTCAAAAGGACAGTGTGCTACTTCATGCTTTCTAACTCCATTTCTAGAGTTCTTTTATTTCTCATTTCTTCTTACCTACCTTATTCTACCTCTTAATGTTCTTGGACTAATATAGTGCTCAGCTGTTCTGTCAAATAACAAGTTGTGTACAGGTTTTGGTTCTGTGCAATTTCATGGATGTACAAGCTGTTATTTGGGGGAAAAATTGGTTTGTTGCTTTTTAAGATTAATGTATTGTCTGCGTCTGCTGACCAGGATGAAGGCTTGCCTTCTAGGTTGCACATGAAAAGACCTGAAAGCCAGAAAACAAGTTCAGAACATTTATTTTTAGAAAGCATACTTCTTGTCTTAAAGGAATGAGTAGTAACTGCATGTCAGATGGTGAAGTGTACCTGCTGCCTAATAGTTGTTTGTCCCTCTGTTTTCTTCATTGTAGTCTGAGGTTAGCTTTACTAAATGAAGCAAAAGAGGTGCGAGCAGCAGGATTGCGAGCCCTCCGCTATCTTATTCGAGACTCCAGTATTCTCCAGAAGGTGCTAAAGTTAAAAGTGGATTATTTGATAGCCAGGTAATTTTTGTCTTTCTTCTTGTTGTACATTGTAAAGTTGTAAATCACTTGCTTTTTCATGGTTGAGACAGGAGAGAAGTGTTTTCACATTTTTTATATTCTTAATAAGTAGTTTTGTAAAAGACATTTTTCTTCAACAGAGTATTTCATCACACTAATGAAATTGTTTAGCTAATCCAAATAAAATGCTGTCCTAATACGTGATATATTACAAGTAATCCAAAGAATTTCTTCTTTTAATAATAAATTCCATTAGCTATAAATTAATAAGTTTGAAATATTAATAATCTTCATGTCTCAAGTTGTTGTATGGGAGTTGTTTGATTCTTTGTATTATCACAGTGCTGTGGAGCCTCCAGTACAAAGTCAGAGCTAAAAAGTAGTTCATGTCCAAGAATTTGTAGTCTAAGTATAACCGATGACACAACAGAAAAATACCAAAGGGCAAACCAACAGTGAGATAATACAATTAGCATGATGAATAGATGTAAATAATAGCATTTCTAGTGCTTCCTGTAATGAAATTTTTTATTTAATACGCTCATACAGATGTGTGTGGATTTCTGTTTATAAATAGACTCGTGTAGTTTTAGTGCGCTGTTTAATTTTTTTGGAGCAAAAGGACTTTTCTGATCTGAGAAAACTCAAAATGTGTTGATGTGAAACATTACCAATACTTGGTTTGGTCTCATTTGCAAATGACAAATGTTGCTAGCTTGGAAAATAATTGTTGAGCCATTATGCATTGCCATTTTATATCTGGGAACATTCTACTGACTTAATTATAATGAAAACAGCTGAGAAAATACAAACCAAAGCTAATTGACATATTATAATGAGTGTATTTGCTGAGAAGCATAGTTTTTAAACCATATGTCAGTTCTTTTTCTTCTGTATTCATATGCACAGATATTAACATGAGTTGTTAAGAGTTAGGGTGAAAGTTACTGCTGTTATGAACAAAATGTGTTTTTTAACTTACTTTAGGTGCATTGACATACAGCAGAGTAATGAAGTAGAAAGAACACAAGCACTTCGATTAGTCAGAAAGGTAAAATCTCCTGTGTGTGGTTGTATCTGCTGTGCCTCTCAATTGTGCTGACTCCTTTTTGTCTCCATCGACCGTGCTTTTTCACAGTCTCTAGTACCTTGCTATACCTTTATCATGTAAAATAGCTGATAATTTAAAAGACGAAAAAAAGTAGTGAGGAGACTTGTTTTGATTTACAGTTTTAGCATTTAGATTCTCCAGTCTGCTAGAAAAATCTTCCTAACTGGACAAGGTTTGGGAAACACCAAAGAGTGAATGCAAGGGCATAAAAACAGCATTAAGTTTCAATATTGAAATTATGATGACTTCATTGTAGAGTTTGTTTAAGCATCTCTGCGTCAGAGATTGGGAGATTTTCTTCCATATGAGAAATGAGACAAATTGTCACTGAAGTAATCATTCAAGGAATGCTTATAGACTTACTGCTTTGTTTGTGGCAGTTGATGCTATCCATAGGGTTTCGTCTTAGATAAAACATGGTTAGTCTGTGATGGTTGCTGTACTATGTACCCATGGATGTGAGATTTCAAAGTATGGTAGCTGCATTTTCAAGTTCATCCTAGAGAAATTGGCATATAGAGGTACTAAATGTATTCAGGAAATGTAGTATTCTGCGGTTGTGCTGGACTTTACTGTTCTTTATTGTTCCCATATTCTCATAAAAACTACCAAAGACTGGAGTAAAGTTTGAAGTAGTTGAAGAATGGTTCCCCAAGAGCACTGTCTGTGTTAAATCTCTTTTTGTATTTTAAATCTACGAATATATGTTTTCTGTCTTACAGAAAATACACTGTACTTGATTAACAATTGTGCCGAAAAGGAGGTATGAATATTAAACACAGCTACCTCCTCCAAACCCAAACAAGCTAAAAACAAACAAAAAAAACCAAACAAACCCCACTATAAAGGAGCAGGTCCTTGAGGAAGTTGCACTTTATAGAAGTTCTTTGCTAATCTACTTTGAAATAAGAGCTTCAGTGTAGACTTGGAATAACTTAAATCAGAAGATGGAATGGAAACACATTCATAATTGATTTTATTTGGGTCAGAAATTTGTCCTCATTATTTCTGGGCTTTTTTGAGCATTTCCTACTTGAGCAAAAACTTCTGTCTTACATGAAAGAAGAGACAGCAAGAGAAACAAATCCATTAGTTTGATCTGACAAAATGATGGTCAAAGAGAAATATCGAAGAAATCGTGCAGCTGACCCTTAGTGGTTTTTTTCTGCATCATGGTGCAAGGGTACTGGCGTGCACAAGATGTGTGTATATCGAATGCACAGGCTGTGCAGCCGTGCCTGTGGCTCCCTGATGCTGAGAACTGTGTTGATGAAAAGCCGTTTCTAGCATCTTTCGCTACTTACCTACAACATTCTGTTTTGTTAAAAGACAGTATCAGACCAACAAAAAGCTGCCCAGCCTGGCTACCAGTAAAGTTAACAGCTTTCTCATGTGCTGTCTAGGGCACAGCAGTTAAGCATGCATTGGCATAGAGCAGTTAGTACTCGAGAAATTCTTCCTGAATAGCACATTTTGTATTTTCACCCTGTCTTTTTGTTACCCTGCTCTTGCCCTTTTTCTGCCTCTCTCTTCATCTTCCTCAGTGTCTCAGACTTAGTGATTTGATGCCAGGATTCCTAAAAGATCATATAAAGGTCTAGAAAGGAAGAATGAATGGCAAATAAAATGAAAAAAGCTAACAGATTTGTTCAGAAGATAATTTACTGTGGAAATGAGCTGGGTTTTTCCAGTGTCACAGAACTATTCTTTTCAGTTTCAAGATTTGGCTCTTTAACGTCATCTTTGGTAGCAAAAATGTCTGTGAAGATTGCATAGATTAAAATTAAAACATTCTCTTTTCTTTCTTTTCATAGAGAAGAAAAACAAAATATAAAATATTAATACTGCTTTATGAATTTAGAAAAGGCAGTCATAAACTTTGTTTTAAAAATAGGAAGTTGAAGTGGTGTAGGAAGATTAAACAAAACCTAATTTTTTAAACTTGATGTCCAATAGTTTTTGAAGGCTGAGTGCTCACTGCCTGTTTTGGCTGTAATCACCTCTATATTTCCTAGTAAAAGCTTTGCAATTTAGTAATATCTTCAGCCATGAAAAAGATGGCATGAAGTTGCTTTGGGAAGCATTTT
The DNA here is from genome assembly GCA_013397845.1 of Melanocharis versteri. Classification (NCBI taxonomy): domain Eukaryota; kingdom Metazoa; phylum Chordata; class Aves; order Passeriformes; family Melanocharitidae; genus Melanocharis; species Melanocharis versteri. The sequence goes on from VZTG01003096.1 coordinate 153,569, forward strand.
TCTATCTAATAGAAGTCAGTAAGACTTTTTTTTTATAATTTAATAGTCAGGGTGCTTTCTTTTTAAAGCAGAAGTCAGGGTTAGATGCAATATGAACCATCTTCTTTTGTCCTCTTTTCTAAAGGAGTCTTAAAAGACCAAATTCAGAGTATTTATTACTGATTTCATCTTAGCTACTTGTAAGTAGCTTTCCATTACCTGTCCTTGGTCTTTAGAACTTTATTTTAATACCTAGAGCAGATACAAAATAAGTACAAAAATTTGTTTATTCTACTGATGTATTTAGAATTGAGTGTTACAAGAAACCTTTCCTTCTCGTGTGTTAAAAACAAAGAAGATAATGAAGCAGAACAGCTTGTGTCCTCACAGGAAGTACATGTCACTATCAGTAGCAAACAGGTTGCAGTTTTGTAGAGTGGATTGGTGCACCTATTCTGTTGCTTATTCTTGTTCCTCCTTGCCAAGAAGAAGAACTTGTAAAAGTGAAAGACTGTGTGGGCGGGAGAGAATTTGTTTTTTCTTTAAAGTCCTATCTTAAAGCTTCCTGTTTTGTTGGCATTAACATTATGAATAACAAGAAGCTTCTCAAAAACTTGTATTTAAAGACAGATTTGTTAAAACTTTTCTGATATTTTGGTCATAATGGTTGATCCCCTCTCATTTTAACATCTCTGCAAAAAAAGGTAAAAAACTAATCATCTTTACACAAATAACTATAACACATCAAAGGGACATATAAAATGGATATAGGACAAAACATTTTTGGAAGAATTAGGAAGATAAGCCTGGTTTTGTTGAAAACAAAAAAGATAATAAACAAAACCATGGGAAACCAGCCTTAAGTTTTTAGGTGTTTGATGGATATTGAGTATTTTTGTATGTCTCATTTTTATTTATTAGTTGAGGAAAAAAAGCGACACGGCTGAGTGGGCTATAAAACATTGCACTGTTCCCTTTTTAGGCAGTCAGACAAAAATCTGCTTCCTCCTTAGTAATACATCTGTTTAGTGATATTCTTGTTCCGGAAGGATATGTGTATTTAATTTTCACAAATTGAAAAAAATGTGAACAAGCGGTTGCTCAGCCTTTGTAATCAAAGCCTCACTTGGGGGGCAATGAAGAGTAGGTGGTATTGGTTGTTCAGGAGTGGCTTTCTTTACCTTTAATGTGTCTTGCTGCTTAATTTTGTGTGAATTCTAGGTGTCCCAGACTAACAGCTGAGGCTTTCCATGGTGCAGAGCATCCTTAATAGTAGATGAGTTTGTAATCTACTTTGTGTCATTGGATAATGTTCTTTGTTGATATTCTTGGGAAAAAAAAACTGTGATAAAGGTAGCCTTAATTCTCACTGCAACAGTGATCTTTTAAATTCTTCCCTTGAAGATAAAATACAAAAATAAAAAACTGAAGCAGGAAGAGAATGGTTAAGTAAATTGACAGATGAATTGAAGTTGAAAAAATTTCAAGAGCGAAAGAAATAGTTGTGAAGATTCACTAGATACGAACAAGTAATAGATGGACTGGTCTGTCTAATTGTATGTAGGAAACAGAATGCTGGTGAATATGTAAGTGTATTTAGAGAAATATGAAGAAACCAGAGGGCTTTTTCTTTCCTTTTTGGCAGATGATCACTGTGAATGCTTCATTGTTCCCCAGTTCTATTACAAATTCTTTGATAGCAGTTGGAAATGATGGTCTTCAAGAAAGAGACAGAATGGTTCGAGCGTGTATAGCCATTATCTGTGAACTAGGTAAGATAATTTTTCTTAATTAGTGTTCAGTTTTGACGTGGGTGTCATTCACAGTATTTGTTTAATAAGGAATTAGATGTTAAATGTTCTTATTGTCAGTTTCATGGATTTTAATTATTAGGATGATATAAACCAAAATGACTTAAAATCTATTTATGTATCATACATGAAGGTTTCAGGTTTTCATCTTTCCTTCAAGACTGACAGTTTTTGATTTGCCTTAAAAATGTATCTCTACTGCAGTTGGTGTTTCTTTAATGGATTTGAAGTATGGAAAATTGCATACACAAGATGCTGACAAATTTGAAGAGTTCAGAGAACTACAGAATACCTTCCTTTTTGAAAATTTTTGGGGTACTGTAGTTATCGGGACAGTGGTTTATACTAACTCTGAACTTTAATTTGGCTGCGGATTTTTGAAGTTTTTTCAAAATCAATCAGTGGGAAATAACTTCAGCAATTTGTTTTCAAGATTAAAACTTCTGTTTTGAAGAAATAAACGAAATGAACAAAATATTACTCATTTCAGTATAAATATTTCATCTATGCCGGTTCAGTGGAGCATGAAAACTCTTTATGGGGAAATCCAAAAACTACTATATGGAAACTTGGTTGGGAGTTAAGTTGGGAAATGGCCGTATGCTGGAGACTGAGTGACCAGTATTTTTGTGTATGATAAACGAATCCAAAATCGCAATTCATTGCTAGTGTCAGCCAATTCCATTAAAAAGCTTTACATGTGCCTCAGCAGTGTTTAGAACGAATAAGATACCCATACTTAAGAGATGACGGGTGTGTCGTATGCCATGAAATGTTTTATCTTTGATTACTGGCCAAAATGACTTGTTTTCCTTTATCTAGCTCTTCAGAATCCTGAGGTGGTGGCTCTTCGGGGTGGTTTAAGTACCATCTTGAAAAATGTGATTGACTGTCAGCTAAGCCGAATAAATGAGGCTCTGATAACTACAGTTTTGCACCTCATTAATCATCCAAAGACCCGACAGTATGTGCGAGCAGATGTAGAATTAGAGGTGAGTGCAGTTTTACTTGTTTAGTGACAGAAATTAAACGTTGTATTACTCATTAAAATGTGTCATTTTTGTCTCAGATTTCCTCTGTGTTAGTGCACAGCGTCTAAAAGATAATGTTTTAGGTTAAGAGCCTAAGATTTATAAAGCAGGAATAGTATGACCATTTGGAGTGGGACTGAGGAAAGGGCAATAGTGATTTAACTGTATTTTCATGTGAAAATAATGGATGTCTTTCTTTCGTTTAGCGAATTTTAGCCCCTTACACAGATTTTCACTACAGGCATAATCCAGACACAGCAGAAGGACAACTCAAGTAAGTGTTAGCGCTACTATTTGTGCTATCGGTTACGTTCATAGCATTGGAATTAGGCTGTACTTCCTTCCAAATACTAAATTCTTTGAAGTTGAATATAGTAGGCTAGAGTGCAGCTTCCTAAAGTACTGTTAAGCATTTAAGATTTAAAAGGGCTTGTTTAGCCTAGGGAGGAGAGGGTTGAGGGACACCCTCTGCTGAATAGCAGCCTTTTTACTACTGTGGAAATGCTTTCAAAATTATGTAGCCAGGGCCCTTCATGGTGGTGTAAGGTGGGAGGACAAGAAGCAGCAGAGGCAAATTGAAGCAAGAAGGATTTCAACTTGATATAAGGGGCGAGGGGAATGATTTTATATGAGGCTGGTCAAGAGTTAGAATAGGTTGTCCAGAGAGGTCCTGCTGCCTTCATTCTTAAGAGTTTCTAACACCCAACTGGGCAAATACGTGAGTTTTTTGTATGTATTCCAAGCTGAATTACAGAAGCTTGTATACCTCCCAAAGCTCTGGACGCTGTAAAAGGTGTGTGTATTACATACTGCATTTGCTGAGTTCTTGCAGAGGCGTTGAACTAGATGACCTTTAAAGGTGCCTTCCAACCCAAACCGTTCTATGATCCTGTAATCTGGCCTAGTCTGATAACTGGCGACTTTTTGTGCAGTCATTTGGACTAGAGAGGGATCTCCTGAGATGGCTTCCAACTTGAATTATTCAAGATTTTTTAATTACCAAGTGGGATTAGATATTTGGGTCTGGGTAACTGAATAAGGTCCAAATCTTTACATCACTGGTATAGGCTTAGTGTCAGTGGAGGTGCAGAGTGATTCATCTGACCCCTATAGGCATTTTTGATGTTATCCTCCTCCTGTGGAAACTCCCATGGAAGAGGAAAAGTAACAGTACTTAAAAATTCTATACCTTTTCTGTGTGTATATACATTGTGTAAATAGGTGTATACACACATATGCATACATAAAATATTTCTCTTACTCTGGATTTGGTCCCCCATCTCAGTTAACTACCTTTTACTTACTGTGGTAATAGTACTGTTTGTTTTCTGATTATTAACTGCATTGTGACATTTGTTGTTTTAATGGCAGAGAGGACAGAGAAGCACGATTCTTAGCTAGTAAAATGGGAATAGTGGCAGCATTTCGATCATGGGCAGGTAAGAACTGTTTATTTGTTTGAAACTGGATGATTGGAAGTGTGATTTCACTTTCTGGTATAAATGACACAGGATCTGTCTCATTTAACATGTCTAATTTCTGTCAATACCTCCCTACAATGCTACTTAATATGTGCGTTGATACTGTAAAATTGGAGGATGCAATACATAGTTTTCTTAGACTCCTCACAAGGCAGAGTTTTTCCCCTCCCTGTCTAAAATACCTTATAAATTACATCTTGATGGTCATTCGTGAAATCAAATGGCTGAAAGGATATTTAAAATAGCATCATATTGTGAGAATTTGCCTTTGAGATGGTTCTGCCACTGAAGATGAAATCTTTTTCTCTGTGTTAAGAGATACTGACAAATAGTTTCATTAGCACCTGCTTTTACCAGCTGCCATAGCTGAGAAATTGCAAATGGACATAGTTTGCAGTTTTTCATGTAGAAGACATTTCTAAATTGAAAAAGTAGTTTTTTTCATTTTACTGAATCCTTTCTCTGCAATATTACAATATGTAAGATAAAGGTACTGCCTCAGGGACTGCTTTTTCTTTTAGTCAAGACACTGTCTTGCAAATTTAAATCAGTTAATATAAACATTTACCAAAATTTTGAGTGAGATTTTTCCAGGCTATGCTCAGGCTGTTTTGTGACACTATTTGTGTTATTTTTTAAATTCTGAAAATGATCGCTAAGCTTAATTTTAATATCCAGGTATCCTTCAAGTTTCTTGTGTGTTCTCACATGCTTGGAGAAGAAGCATGTGATGATTTTGAAACTTCCAGAAAACTGTTTCTGATAAGTGTGTATCTTCCTTCCTGCATCTTCCTACACTCAGGCACTTAGATCCAACAGCTGTTAGAATTCACCTGCGACTAAAAGGAAATGAATAATTTGTTAGGTTAAGGAACAGCTTTTGATTGAAATTCCTCACAGTTCTGCTCAGATGATGCAAAGCTTTCAGGCTTAAGAGTTACTCATTATAGACAATTTTGTCTTTTTGTCATTTTTTCCATGCATATGTTGTTTTCACGGACAACTTTTAAATACTCTTCACAGTAGGAAGGACAAAAGTAGCACTGTTTTTATGAGGATATTAAGTTTTGTGATTAGGAAGTTTTGTTAAATATTGTTGGAGATATTATCATCAGGAAGGAGATGATATTATCAAGGTGAAAATGTTTATGATTAGTAATTTTTTTCATGTGTGCTTGTTTTCAAACTGGAAATCTAATTTAACAGTGTGCCTATTGTCCTTTCTTTTGTTGATGAGGGAATATTATTATACATTTAATGTTTTCTAGGTATTATCAGCCTGTGCAAACCTGGAAATTCTGGGATTCAGTCTCTTATTGGGGTACTCTGTATACCAAATATGGAAATCCGGGTAGGTGATGAATATTTAGTACTGATGTAGGCATAATATTTAATATTTTAATTAAGTTATTCTTAACTTTTTAACAATTTAATGGTTTAAACACATACTCCAGTTATGAGACAGCTATGCTTAAGTTTATTTTTCACCCCAAAGTTCAAGTCTGTAGTTCTGTTATAAAATTCCCCTGAAATTGGGAAGAACGCAATGTATGTGTGACAAAATGGAGGAGAAAAAAGTACATAAATTCATTTTTACTCTGTTCGATGCCTAAAAGAAGGCTACCTGCAACAGAGGCTGGACAGAGTTAAAGAATAAAATAGGTATTTATTGAAAGGCCTTCACAGGACACACCCTGGGAGTACAAAAGTCTGGCCAAGACTACACCTAAGATGGACCCCCAAGATGGACCCCGGGTCACACGTTCTCGCACTTTTTATAAGTTTTGGTCCATTTACATATTCAGGCCAACTGTCCAACCACAGCTTCAGTCTACGCAGTCCCATCCTTTCAGGCTGTCCCTCTCAATCCATGGCTGTTTACATTCTTGGGGTCTGAAGCTGCAAATGGCCTTGGTTCTTCGGGCTGGAAACGGTGTGTTTTGTCTAGCCAGGCTAGGAGAAGAGCTGTTATCACTATACATGAAGCCCAGAGTTACAGACACACTAACGCAGTATAAAATTTAAAAAATATGGAAGTTAAAACTAAAGGTGTCATGTTCACAAATCAAAGGAAGTTTACAGTAGCTGCAGTTGCAAGTTTAAGGCATAATAATCAGAGTGGAATTCCAGGTAAATAAAAAATGTTTCTGCACAAATTAAACTTACTAAATAAAAGTTGATGGTTCCAGATGTAGCTGTTCTAAAAATCTGCAATCCAAGTAGCCTGAACTACTGTAGGATTCGTAGTGACAATAAGGGGACAGTTCAAAAGTAAAAAAAGCCCCATCCTTTCTTCTCCGGTTTCTTTCAGTTTGTGAAAAAAAAAAAACAAAAAAAACCACTGCAAAAACCACTGCAACAAATGCACCAGTGTTAGCACTCTAGAAATTTCAAGTTCAGTATTAATAGTGAAAAACAGGACAATTTTGAAAATCTTAAAAATTCCTGTTGTGTTGTGTTTTGTTTGGTAGCGAGGTCTGCTTGAAGTTCTCTATGATATATTTCGTCTTCCTCTTCCTGTTATTGCAGAAGAATTTATTGAGGCACTTCTCAGTGTAGGTAAGTATTTAAAACAGTTCACTTTAGAATTCTGTCTATTAAGCTCCTATACAAATTTGAAACCTTTTCTATCTCGTATGTATTGTAAATTGCCTTAGTGTTAGCTGTTTTATCAGTGAATTTATTTGGTGCTCTGAAGTCCTGTTTAAAATTCTTTATCACCTGTTAAGTGTTATAAGTTTGATGAAAGATCAGCATAGTTAGGCATTAACACAAAAGACTGTAAGGTCAGCACTAAAAATTAGACTTCTTTGAACTGTTGGGAGTGTTCAGTATTGTGGATGTGTTAGTGAATACTACAGAAAAGTTATTAGTCAGTCTTTTCTATACATTGTCTATCTGTTAGCTGTCCCCATTGTCCTTAGACTTCTGCTTTTTTTTAAGGCAAGTGCATGCTTTTTCATGTCCTAAGTTAGTAATTTACCTTTAGAATTACTCCTTTGTAAACCCAAGAGAATCCTCTGCTTTTTTTATTTCTAAGTAAATAAATGACCCTTTGTTGCAAACTTGCTACTTCTATACACAGGTGCACCTTGTAAAATTTTAGGTGCTAATGGTATTTTCTGTTAAACATATTTAATGTGTTTATGAATTGGAAATGTCACTGGTTTTGTTGACACTTAGATAAGATCTTTGTCCTAGCTTTCAAGGTACCCTTGCTTTGTTCAGGAGTGTGGATTAGATGACTTGTTAGAGATCCCCTCTGATGAAATTTTCTGTAATTTGAAACCACCTGAAATAATATTTGCAGGCAAGGATTATTATTTACATACTGACTGCCATTAAAATAATACTGTGAAAGCCAGTATTATGATTACTATTGTCCATTTTCTTGTTCTAGATCCAGGCAGGTTTCAAGACTGCTGGAGACTTTCTGATGGCTTTGTAGCTGCTGAGGCTAAAACTGTTTTACCCCATCGAGCCAGGTCAAGGTGAGGATTTAATGAACTTAACTTAGTCTAAACCCATCTTGTTTTGTTTTGTGGCAGTGTGGACAAAACATGTCTTGTTTTCTTGCAGGAACAATAAGAAATGTACTTTCTAAACTGTTTCCGTACTTTTTGTCTCCTTAGGCCTGATCTCATGGATAATTACTTGGCTTTAGTGCTTTCTGCTTTTATTACCAATGGACTTCTAGAGGTAACTAATGACTTTCAGTTGTAATAGATAACTTGCTTGCTTTTTTTCCTGCAAGAGTTCATGTAAGATGTTGTATGTTAAATGTTGTAATTTTTTTTTTGCTTTTTGAAGGGTCTGGTTGAAGTGATCACAAGTAGCGATGACCATGTATCTGTCAGAGCAACTATCCTTTTGGGAGAGCTTTTGCACATGGTAAATATCACTCTTTGTAACTACTTGTAAATATTTGCTATTATAGCAGTGAATTTGTATTCCAAGCTTGAAACATGTAGTTTTAATCTGAATAGTGGATTAATTTCACATCACATCTTCTGGCACTTCATATATTAAAACCAGTATTATTCAATAGGACGACTGTTTGGAAAGTATTGGAAGTGCTAGGGGTTCTGCTCCAAGTCTATCTGCAGCTCTTACTCTCACCAGGACACTTTCTTGCCATAGTAGCAGCTGTATTTTTAAGCTGGAGCCCTGCAAACGCACCCATCAGTAACTGTTTGGGAAAAGGACCATTGCTAATTTTTGCTTTTCTTAGAATGATAGTCAGTAGGCCTCTGATGGTGTCTTTAGCTTTCTGCCTCACAGGGTAGGCAGATGAAAATTTTTTCATATTCAGCTTGATGTGCTTTTGGTACTTGATGTTATTCATTCAGGCATCTCCCATCTTGGTGGAGTGCTCCTGGTGCAGGGAAAACTTCAGCTTCATTCTGCTTCTATGGACCTAAGATAGCTTTTACAGTATCTTCTCTCTCTTAAACTAGTCTTGTACTGAGATGATACTGTTTTCATAAACACTCCAGTGCTACATTTCAGCCTTTGCTTTTTATAATATTATATGCTATTTTTCTGGTTTCCTGAATAGTTTTGAATGGGAGTGATTGTTAACTCATATTGGAGTATGCTGTAAAGCATAGACACTTTTTGATTTTCTGAAGAGATGATCTGTTAATCAGATACGACTACTATTTATCAAAAGCTGAAAAAATACTTACCTGTTTATTTAGTGTTTGGAAATGTAAGTAATTTCTTTATCCTTGTTCTTTAGTTTCCAAAAGTACTTGCAGAACTACATGTGTTTATTAAAAGCAGTTAAATGTCTAGTAACTTAGAATGTTATGTTAATTAATCATGGGTTTGTGTGCAGTAATGCTTTAGTAGAAATCATCAGCTCTAATTGGATTTCTGGTTTTAGGGATTTTTCAGTACTTTTATGTGCATGACATAAGCACATCTGATGCTTGCAAGTTTTTGCATATTACGACTTAAACTCCAATGGAAACAATATGTATTATAAAACTCTGAAATCTGAAATCATTTCAAGTTACTTTCTGGTGTAATTCAGGTTGATTAGTTAGATCACAAATTCAAAATTATATGTTTAATTATGCTCTCACATTAAGCAAAAGGTAATTTTGTTGACATAAATTTGTGAAAATCTTGTGAAAAGTGCTAGATTCTTTAAATGTTGATCCTAAAAAGATGGATGAAATTATTGTAATAAGTTATTCTAACTGGTCTTTTGTTTGGTTGTTTTTTTGTAGGCAAACACAATTCTTCCTCATTCTCACAGCCATCACTTGCACTGCTTACCAACACTGATGAATATGGCAGCATCCTTTGACATCATGAAAGAGAAACGACTGTAAGAATTCTGTGTTACATTTAAAAAGCATAAAGTTCTGTCACAAAATGCCATCTTCTGGATGCTTTGCGCATTTGAAACCTCCTAATGGAAGAAGCCAAATAATTTGATAAATTCACATGTCTTTAATATGTATTCAACTTTGTGTTCTTAGTTACTTTTCTTTGTAGAAGACAAATTGAGTGTGTTGAGGTTTCTTTCACAGGAAATGTATTTGTTAATTACTCTTGCTATTTCTGATGTGTCTTGTCAGATCAGTATTCTGATAAATGTATCATAATGTTCTGTCTTTCGTTGTGTTGTCAGTGACAAATTACAGCATTTTTCCAAATTGCTTGTGTGAAATGACAAATGCTGCTTGTAGAGTGCTTCCTAAAAGTGTAGTGCTCTTCTGTTTTTTAGTTTTGAAGGTTTCATATGTCAGTAGAAGATTTTGATATGCAATGACACCATTAGTTTTCAAAAAAGGCATATCTGAAATTTCAGGAGAGGATATTTCACATGGCCAAAGTGGTGGGATGAAAGGAGGGATAAAGAGCAGAAGGGAGATGCTTGTGCATTACCTGCAATGGTTGCGCTTTTTGGCATTTCTGGGCATACCTCATAGAGTAGTAAGAATTCCCATTTTTGTTGAAAGACAGTGATTTTTTAGAAGTAGTATTTTTTTATTTGAGGATCTTGGCATTGATCAACACTCTGCACTGTTTTATGTGTAATCTGTGTTACAGATTAAATTTAAATTATTTAGATAAGTGACCAAATCCAAAGGTATTTGTTTGAAAATAAAATAAAAGCACTCTACTACACTATAAGAATTTTTGTTTATGGGGAAGAAAGATAGACTTTACTCTTTTTTAGACTTCCTTATTTTTATTTTTTCAGTGCGTGGGGGTTTTTTCTGCTGTCACTTTTTTGTAATTAACTGGTTTTGCCCTTGTCGGCTGTCATTTATGTTACTCCTATCTTTTCCCAAAAACCTTATGTGCTGTTGCTGAACTGTTTAGATATAAGAGCCGGAAGTGTACTATTGATGCTCCTGCCACCCTTGTGGGGAGGCAGCGGGCAGGAGAATGTATGAGACACTTCGTTACTCTAAGTTGAAGCTAGCGCCCTCAACTACCGACTTCACTGCAGAATGTTGATCTACTGTGACATCTCCCTATGGAAATCAACTTTAAACTTTACAATATCCTCTCTGAACTGTGACAGACACCACTAATTGCAGAGTAGAAGAAAAGTTATCAGTAAGGATAATACTTCAGTGCTTGAAACTTCAACAGATAATTTTCTGTATAATTTCAATATGAGACTGAGTCTTGTGGATGTATAAAAATGTGTCTCAAGAAAACGATTTTATGTGCTTCAGAATTGTTGGTCAGATCTTTCTTGAGCTGTATACTTAGGAGGTAGTGGTCCTCTTCAGTCTGATAACAATTGCCAAATACTAATTATAACATTTATTTTTTCTATTAGGCGAGCAAGTGCAGCACTCAACTGCTTAAAACGTTTTCACGAGATGAAGAAAAGAGGCCCTAAACCTTACAGCCTCCATTTAGATCATATTATTCAGAAAGCAATCTCAACACACCAAAAAAGGGATCAGTACCGTGTGCAGAAAGACATATTTATTTTAAAGGTATTACAATAATTCATTTTTCAAACCTGAATTTGATATTGTATTCTGGAGACTTGGATCCTACCCCTCAAGCTTCACTCAATGTAATTCAGAGTAATTCGTGTGATTCTATGTAGTATTTTTTTATCTCATTTGTCTTGCGGGTACTTGTGGATACTAAATTGCATTTCTAGAAATTGAGTAATGAACTTCCAATAATGTTTAATGCTTTTTGCAACCAGTTGTGATCTCTTGCGTTTAGGTTCTTAATGCAGTGCTATAACCATACAATTTACCTTCAAATGCACATTTCCTTGAAACATAGCTCTTTTAAAGATTTATACATGAGGGGTAAGTATATCATGTGGCAAGACTGAAAAAGATGATGCAGGGAAACCTGTTGTAATTTTTCATGTCTGTATTCCAGGATACAGAGGAAGCACTCATCATGAATCTTCGAGACAGCCAGGTTCTCAATCACAAAGAGAACCTTGACTGGAACTGGAATCTAATAGGGACCATACTGAAGGTGAGGTTACTAAGGCCATGATAATATGTTGAAGAAATTGTTTGGGGGAAAAAGTCTGTTTCACATGTGAGCTTTGACTTTCTAATATTCATTCCACAGTACATCTAATAATTTGTTTTATTTCAGGAAATCAGAAGCTGCTGGGTTTAGTCAGTGCTGATGTAGTCTCTTTATATACAACCCTTAAACTATATTCAAAAAAGCACATTAGTTAAATTCACAGTTTTCCTAAGAAGCATGTATTAAATGTTGTATGTCTTTATTTGTGTGGAAATCAACTTTATAGGATTAGGTTTATTGTCTTTAAAGCTGCTAATACTTCAGACTGCAGAGGGATACTGCTGTGTTCAGATTCATAGCAGATTTTTTTAAAATAATGTGAGCTGAAGGTTATAGTAAGAGATGGATTCTACATCAAACTTCAGATGCTCAGACTGAACCACATATGAAAACTTCATTGAATGTTTGAACTAATGCAAATACTTCTGTAATATCGATTTCATTGCAGAATTAATTTATTTTTACAGCATAAAGGAAATACCTAATGGGGTGAGGGGCATTGTTTTAAATAAATATATTGAATATATTTAATGCACAGATTTTAAGATACTACTTCTTTTTGTAAGCAGAAAATACACTTTCTTTGACTAAGAAAACTTTGAGTGAGTATGTAGTGTAGTGTTCAAACCAGAATTGCTCCAAAATGTCATTCTGTGCATCAAAGCCATCCTTCAGCTGAGTAGCATTCTCTTCCTGTCTTCTTTACTGTGTTGTTAAAAAGATGGTGAAAGTACAAAAAAGAGTTAATGGTGACAATCATAATCAAGACTATGTTGTTTTTTTGGAAAAAAGAAAAGAAACTAAATATTTCTGTGCCTTTTTTTCAGGGACCGATAAAGTTGAAAGAGCAAGAATCTGTCTGGTATAAAGACCTGAATATGTATATGACAGTAGCTTTGCTCCACCAGATTTCACTGTTTACAGAATTTTTTTCACTGCAATTATAAGATTTACTGGGTTACTAGATAACTATTATTAGTCATAGATACTTGTATCTTTGATTGAGTATTAAAGATATTATCAGAAAACTGTTTTTCAGGATCTCACTGTTAATTAGTCTGTTCAGTATTTTGACAGTGGAAGCTTTATGTAGTTGACCTCTAATGTGTTTTGAGTTTTATTAAACTGAAATTTATGTCAAACAGCCATTTCTCTGCCATCTCAGAACCCCCGAGCAATGTATTTTCTAGTGTCCTGTCAAAGAGTTCCTATTGTCTGAAAACTAGGGACTTCTTTCTGAATGAGAAGTGTGTGCTTTTTTCTGGCTTCTAACCATTTCTGTTCCCGTTTAACTGTGTAACGCCAGCATGAACTGAGATAATGTTACCAGAGTGGTTGTCTTTAGTCCTCTAATGAGCAGGATCCAGATTCCAGTGTCTGAAATTTGTTATCTCCTGTGGCTGCTCACCTCCCCCTTGTCTGTTGCAGCCTTGTATCTGTGGAGGATCAGCTCTCTAACCACCTCATTGTGTGCATTTCAGGTGGTGCCTTACTGCCTTTTTCACTTGCTCAGCTTGCTGTCTCAGCTGCTAAAAGAGCAGCAAAAGTGTCAGCCTCGTCTGTACCTGGCACAGTTACTGGTGTAGTCAGTTTTACTAATCATTGGCTAGTGCAGTGTGTGTCTTAATACTGGAATACCAATTGGAAATGTAGACCTGTATCACTTAGATAGGAAAGAAGAATGTTTGATGCACTGTTTTCCATTCCTGACAAGAAGATATTCACTAGTAGTAACAGAAAGAAATCTGAAACCATGGAGACAACAGATGGCTGTAAAAACAGGAAAATGGGAAGAAGGAATAGGTCCTGAAGAGAGAATTATTTTTCATGTGGTTCTTCTTAATACATCTTACAAAGTATCAGCAAGGGAGTTTAAATACCATTTTAGTAAGCAGTATTCAAGTGATCTGTAAAAGAATAGTGATTACTTTTAAACCAAATCTGATAAATATTCAAAACAGCAACTAAGAATTATTTCCCTGTTATGCATATCAAATTTTTTGTTATGTGCAAAAAAGAAACTAAGCAAAATTGTTTATTTTTCATCAGCTTCTCATAGGTTTTTTGTTTTCATTAGAATTGTGGCCTTGTACATATAGCATGTGACCAACATTCCTTGTCCTTCTCTAGAAAAAAATTGAACAATTCTTGATGCAGGAAGTGTGGGCTTTTCAATAAAATAAAGTGGTTTTTAAGGTGTAATATTAGGTGCAAGAAAACTTTCTAATTATTAGGTAAATACAACTGATAGAAATAAGTGAATTTTACTGACTAATCAAGGATTGATGTACACGTTTCAAATAATGCTGTATTTGCTGTTTCTTCTAGTGGCCAAATATAAATCTAAGGAACTACAAAGATGAGCAGTTGCACAGGTATGTAAAAAATATGTAGACTTTCTTTGAAGAAAGAAATTTGGAAAACCTGGTTTTTACTATTGCAATAAAATATTCCCTAGATGTATCACATTTCTAAAACTTAATCTATAGATAAGCAGTTAAGGTGTAAATTTGGATAATTAAGTTGCAATATTTGCTTGAAATAAACAAGTGTTTAGGCTTATTTTCTATGCACAGGTAGTTTATATATTTAGTCCCTTACAAATCATACCACCTTTGCAAATGCTAAATTTAATTTTAAACTTTGGAAATGTTACTGCTTGGTATTTCAAACGGTAGTATTTTATGTCTGGGCTTGGACAATTTTTACAGAGTTAAGTCTGTAGTTACTACAGCTTTCATCAAAAACCAAGAGGAAATTTTTTCTAGTTGCTGTTAATGGCAAGAGAAGCATGTGTAATTTGAGAAAAAAAAAAAACAAACAGCCAAACAACCTCCAGTACAGCTCTGATTCCTTTCATGTCTGTTGTCAGTAAGACATGTTTATTACTTTTGTGCCTATGTGGTCATAGTGTTATTCGTTAGTTCTTGGATGTGCCTTCTAACATATGTTTCAGGAATAGACTACATTATTTTGAAGAATAGGTCTGTATTTGTGGGCATGAAAAGCTACTTCTTGAATAGGGGGAAAACCCAAAAGATAGAATATGAGCTGAAAGGCTCATGCGGCTCTGTTTTAAATTTTTACCAAAAAATAGCCAGGGTACTTTTATAAAGTATTCACAGCATAAGCAGTAGTCCCATTGTTATCATAGCCATAATTTGATTTTGTGTTTGTATTTTTTCTGAGTTTTCCTGAAACATTAATTGCCAATCTGTACTTTGGGGTAAAGGATTATTTTCCAAATCTGGTGGTTTGTAACATTTCTTCTCTAAAGCAGTGTCTTCAGTCTTGACTGTGACACCAGCACACACTCCTCAACCTACCTGTGTGGGAAAGTGTTCCTGTTCCATGGTTTTGTGCTGCACTCAGGCATTATTCAGTGTCTAAATAATTTTTTTCCAAATAAATTGGGAAAATCTAGAATTGAATTGGTGTGAAGCTTCTATTGTTCTTTGATCCTTTCTGCAGAACTGGGAGCTTTATGGCTTTAAACTGCTATCACTCCTGTTTAGTTATAAGTAACTAAGCCCCAGATCTCTCTAGTTTCACTGCTCATGATAAAAAATTTTCTGCCACTTTGTTTTTCAAGTGTAAATTGCATTTATTTCTCCTTCCATAAATTGATCTCTTTTTTTAGTGTTAGTGTTGTTGTGATGATCTTAAAGCTGTTAAAGTAAAATTCCAGATATTTTTATACAGATGCCTTCATTTCATAGAGATACAGTTAATGCAGTGTGTGTATACACACAGGATCACAGAATCATGAAAAAGACCTCAAAGATCATTGAGTTTAACTGTTCACTGCTAAAGCATGTTTCCAAGTGCCATGTCTATATGTCCTTTAAATCGCTCCGGGAATGGTGACTCCAGCAGTTCCCTGGGCAGTTCAAATGCCTTACCACTCTTTTAGTCCAGAAACTTTTACTAATACCCAATCTAAACTTCCTTTGGGGCAACTTGAGCCATTTTTCTCTCATTCTGTCACTTGTCACCTGGGAGAAGAGACCACCCCCACCTGGCTACATCCTCCTGTCAGGGAGTTATAAAGACCACTAAGGTCTCCCCTGAGCTTCCTTTTCTCCAGCTCCCTCAGCTGCTCCTCACTGGAATTATGCTCCAGACCCTTCCCCAGCTCTGTTGGTCTTTTCTGGACACATTCCAGCCCCTCAATGTCCTTCCTGTAGTGATGGGCCCAAGGGCCCCAAAGTTGAATGCATGAACGTTGGTACACACACATACACACTTAAATATACACATGGATACATACGTCTGTAAATTTGTGTGTCAATATATATTAATTGCTAGTAGCCCAGAATAAAATACGTTTTATTTGACGGAACTTAATTAAGCCCTCAAGTTTCCTTTATAATTAGATCCTGTGTTTGGAGTTTGGGGTAGTGGATTACTCTGACTTTTTCAAATACAAGTGCAGTTCTGTAATTAGGTTTTTTAATTAATGCCTGACATAGCTACCTTCTGATGGAACATTCTGTGTTATTCTAAAGCAAATGTGTGTTTATTTTTTGATGAAGAATTTGTGAGAGGAGAATCTTTTGCTGAAGACTTATTCCTGTGATGCAAAACTCAAGCTACATTGCTTACTGTGATTTTAGAAAGTCTGAGAGTATGTTAGCAATTGCTGTGTTATGCTTCAGAAGTGGTTAAGTGAGGTGATTGGAAATACTGTTGCTGAATAAATGAGACTTCCTCCTATCAGAACACAAAAATGTTTTTCCCAGTAGCAGTAACTATAATAGCTGAAGAAAACTCAGGTCACAAGTTTCTTTTTAAAGCTGTTTGTTAGTCTAGATAATACAGTCTTAGAAACTTGCCACAGGATAAATTACATCAGAATAAATTATGAGAATGAGAAGGAAGCTATGGCTTTTGAGAGCATACAGATTTTAAGTTCCTTTGCTTATATTAAGTCATGGTATAGAAAACTCTTTATAACACACAGTACAGCAGCATCTCTGAAATTATGTCTGGATAGAGTCACTGTTATTACTTGCTACTCTTTTGATAAATTTTTGAAACTTACTGCCAAGAAGCCAATTTAAGTATAATTCATTTTTTCTACTAGCATCATTTTGTATTGTGAGACTGTCCTTGTCATACTGAAAAAAAAAAGCCAATTCTATTTTACTTTCTATAGGTTTGTAAGGAGATTGCTGTATTTTTACAAGCCTAGCAGCAAACTCTATGCTAACTTGGATTTGGACTATACCAAGGCGAAGCAGCTCACTGTTGTGGGTTGTCAATTTACTGAGTTTCTTCTTGAATCAGAGGAGGTAAGAAATTTTTGGCTACAAGACTGGATGTAGAATGAGTAGTCTTACTGAATGCCACCTGGAGGAAAAACCTTAGTTTTTGGTAAAGACATTTGAGATTTTGGGTGTTAAATCTACAATAATAGTGTAATTATGAAATACAGTGTGAAATATTGAGGAAGATGACTACGTAGAAGTTTTATTAAATACAGCTTTGTTAAATGCAACTTCATGTTTGAAGGAATTTTTTTATTATTTATACTGGGTCTAACCTTCCTTTTCTAACTCCTTCTTTTGTGCGAAAGACTTTTATGCCTCAGGTCAAAGGAAAATGTCATTGAATAATTCACCCTTTTTCTGGAAAGAGAGAATTAGTCCTAAGATGTCTCCATGCTTAGCTCCTTTTATTTGTCTTGAAATTTTTTTCTTTAGTCTGGATTGTTTTCCAGCCTGCATTTCTGTTTTGTGTCTGCGTTGTGCTTGTACATTTTAAGAAATCTGAAGTAATGAGTTTCAGTAAAGAAGGGACACATATCTATTACTAAAAGATGCTATTCCTCTTTATTTTGCTAGGATGGACAAGGTTACCTGGAGGAATTGGTTAAAGATATTGTACTTTGGCTCAACTCTTCATCAGGCATGAAACCTGAACGTAGCCTTCAAAATAATGGGTTGCTAAATACCCTCAGCCAGCACTACTTCCTGTTTTTTGGTACTTTATCTTGTCACCCTCATGGAGTGAAAATGCTTGAAAAATGTAATGTGTTTCAGTGGTGAGTGCTTTTATTCGGTTTAAATTGTACTTGCAGTGTGAAAGTTATGCAAATTTTAAACTGTGCATGAGGGCCACCATCTGAAAAGCTGAAAACTTTAAGGTTATTTTGGTGCAGTTACAGGTAAAAATCCCCATTTTTTTTCTAAGGTCTTCTAGTCTGCCATAACTAAGCAGACAGAGGTGGTTACGGCATAAACAGCTTACTTTTCCCTATCCACACCTGTGTGACAGAGATGAGTATCAGGAAGGATTATAGTGTACTGAAAGGTGCAGTATGAGGAAATAGAAAAACAAACAAAACTCAAAACACACAAACCATGAAGAAATGGCAGGTACCATACTATTTGTGAAATGTTGATATATGTTGCCCTTAAAACTTCAGTCCAGTATATTTGAGTGAAGTTCTGAAGCTCAAAATTTTGTTCAGGTACAAATAAACTTAGCTTCCTTTGGGAATAAATTGGCTGGTGACTAGTACTAGTTTATTATCATATAGTAAACTTCAAGCAAAAATGCAAGTGTTTTAACGTAGTCTTTTTTAGCTTTTATTGTTGATGTTGTTGATTTTTAGAAAGCAAACTTTTTACTGGCTTCAGAAAAGTTGATGTACAATAAAATCTAGACAGTTAATAGGGCTAAGTTTATGGCAAGCTTTATACACAATGTTTAACAATGAAGAATTCTTCACTGAGCTTCATGAGCATTAATTTTTATACTTATAATCACTAATTATGCTGACAAAATTTTTACAGAGCAGTTATGAAAGGTGTTGGTTTGGGGTTTTACCCTTGCAGTTCAGTGCATTATTTCGTCCCTATTTGACTTTACAGTTATAACAATTTAAAATTACTCCATTTCATACAAGAACATAATTTATATTCTGCATTTATAGTAATAAAAGTATAATTCAAAATACTTAGGTTTAAATTATCGATGATTCAAGTGGGTTCAAATACTAATTTTATTTTCTTCTTCCTCCCCTTCCGTGCCTCCAGTCTTCTTAATCTTTGTTCTTTGAAGAACCAAGATCATTTGTTAAAACTGACTGTTTCTAGTCTTGATTATAGCAGAGATGGATTGGCAAGAGTCATCCTTTCTAAAATCCTGACAGCAGCTACTGATGTAAGTTCAGTTCAACTTTCTTATTGCCCTCTACACATTTATTTTAGTATTCCAGGTGTATGACTTTATTTTTAAGCTGTTTTATATGAAAAGTGTTCTTATTTTTGTATTCAGTGAAATGAAACTCCTACAAGTGTAGCTTTTGAATTTGTTGTGAACTTCATACTCTGTATTGTATTTGTGCTCAAGAAATTAAGTCCTTCAAATAGAGCTTTCTCTGATACATGATGGGGGCTAAAGTCTTGATATGTATAAACTAAGTGTAATGTGATTGTTTAGGTCAGTGGCATCTTGAATCGGTTGTGAAGGCATGGTTATAACAAACAGAAATCTGTATTTCCAGCAGCACTAAGTGTGTTAACCTTCTAGTAGTAGGTACTGTTTTGTTAATGTTTGAGGTTACTCAGTGTGTTGGAACTAAGTAGGTGCTTATAGCTGCTGGAATGAGGGGTTGGTTCAGAAATAGGCATTGGGATTTGTTTTTCTGAATCAAAGAAAGTGAGTGGGGATAAAATACAGAGTTTCATGGACTTGGAAGAGGAAATTCTTGACTTTCAATGTAACATTGTTAGACAAGCAAGCACTGATGTCAGGGAGATAGATGACAATTAAGAAGTTGAAATATAACTAGGCAAGAATGTTCATTACTTCAAATGAAGTTGTTTCTGTCATCTGAACAGACAGTGTGTTCTAGCGTAGGTACAAGAGAAAAATGTAGGCACTAGCTTTAAATGTCTCACTGTATTTTGGAAGAGGAGGAGGTAAACTGAAGATATTTCTCTGAGACTGTCAAAGATATGATGATTTTTATGGATAAAGAGTGGAGCCTGAAAGTAATAAAGATAGTTGAGGTTGAAGGAATGACTTATTGAAAGAAGATGAAGCTCCCTACTGACTTTTCTTTAACTGGCTTCTAAATTCTCTTCAAAAGATATAATAATATAATAATAAAAGATAGGGATTGGACACTTATGGTGACCAATTTACTTGTGATTTAGATTCAATTTTCCGATTTGCTACGATAGAAATAGCTCTCTAATAAACTGTAATTTTAATAGATAAAGTGTCACAGTTGCTTGCTGCGAAATACAGTAATTGAAAGGTATTTTTAGAAGTTATAAATCATTAACTGTATTAGTTATTTTTCTTCCATTCAAAAAAACATTTTCCTTAATTTGCAGAGCTGCAGGTTGTATGCAACAAAACACTTACGAGTGTTGCTGAGAGCTAATGTAGAGTTCTTCAGCAACTGGGGGATTGAGTTACTGGTGACCCAGTTACATGATAAAAATAAAACTATTTCTTCTGAGGCACTTGATATTCTAGATGAGGCATGTGAAGACAAGGTGAGCATCCCTTCTCTTTTTAACCTCCTTTTAGTATGCTGCTCTTAAACTCTTCCCCACCCCCTTCCCTAGTAGCAAAGTACAAATATGCGAGAAGATACTGATGGTTCCCTTTCTTGATTGTCATTCATGGACTTAAAATAGTTTATAAGACCCCTTGGATGGAACTACTGCAGTATTACTTACAAGAAAACACTGACTTCTGGATTATGCCAGTATTTAAATATGAATTGCAATTAATTTAGCTATTTTGTTCATTATAGTTTTTGTGAAGTAATCTATATTTAATGACAGAAGTTACGTAAAATTGATAATATTAGGATTAAGTTGGCATTCGATACTTCTTGTTGTGAAAAACTTTCTGCTTCCATTGCAGGCAGAGTTGTAGATATTGCAGTTTTCTGAATTATATGGTGCTCGAATACTTTTTATGTGTTCTTAATTATTTTAGGCCAATCTTCATGCCCTTATCCAAATGAAACCAGCTCTTTCTCATCTTGGAGACAAGGGTTTGCTTCTACTCCTGAGGTAAATGTTGAATATGCTGTTTGACTTCACACTGTGGAAACAAACAAGTGTTCTTTTTATTCAAATTCTGTGAGTTGTTTAAATTAGAATTTTAACTGCCTGATGGTTTTTTACAGGTTTCTGTCCATCCCAAAGGGGTTTTCGTATCTAAATGAAAGAGGTTATGTAGCAAAGCAGATGGAAAAGTGGCAAAAGGTAATGCTGAGAAGAAAATGTTTGCTTGATATTAGGAGGAGTGGTGTGAATATGTGGGTTAGGAACAGAGATTCTTAAAAATAATTGCTTATTAATGGACCTGTAAAGCTAATGCAAATACATTTATTGCATCAGTGACATAATGTTTTTGCTGGAAAAGGTTAACAGAGACTTACACTTCCATAGCTTCTCTGTATGTGTGCTTTTGATTTACCAAGACCTTTATATAATTTTGATATTTCAGCAAATATTTCAGGAGTGTAGTGACTTTCTATAATAGGTTGTTTTGGGAGGTCATTATCTAGAGAAGTGTGCAAAAGAATGCTACTTTTCAAAATACCTGTTACCTCTGGTAATTAAACTTAAACGCAGAGCTCATGAGGACAGAATTGGCTTAGGCTGTTAGGAAGTAAAAAGGAACACAACACCGTTAAGAAAAAATCATTATTGTCATAACTTGAATCAAACTCTTCATATGTTATTTTGGTTTTGTACTTGATTGTAAGAGATTGGTCTCGTTCCTGTTGGCAGCTTTTTTAGTAGTTTAAGTGTCACTTCTCAAGGAGTACTGAAATACGTGTTGGTCTATTGAAATTATTTGAGTTTGTCAAATGTGAAGTATTTCTTTCTTCCTTTTTTTAACAAATTCCCTGAAATAATTATTAAATCAATTGCTGACACTGCACACTCATTGTATGTGTGAAGTGCATTCATTTTCGTGAGCCCCACCTTCAGATCATAAAAAAATTCAGTCTTTCTTAAGGAACCTTCCTCAATTATTTCTTCCTTATAAAGTCTCATGCTATAACACCATAAAACACTAAATGTACTGTGTCAACCCTCATCTGTCTTCTTACAGGAATATAACTTAAAATATGTTGAATTGATTGAAGAACAACTTAATGAAGCACTTACAACATACCGCAAACCTGTTGATGGGGATAACTATGTTCGTCGGAGCAACCAAAGGTAAATTTAGGAGAATGGGTTTTGAGGCACAAGCTGGTGGGACTGATCAGGAGAACTGTAACCTGGAATGTTTGAGGGAAAGTGGTACCAACAGGATTTCAGTTTATTCTGCTCTTGGAGCTGTACAGTACATCAGCACAGTATGAGAAATGAACAGGATGAATTGGACACATTGCTTAGCTCCCAGAGTTTTAATATAATTTATTTCAGCACTTTTATATACTGAGTTTTAGAGCTTTAATATAGTTCATTTTATTAAGGTTTGGTAGATTGAGTCCCATGATTGGACTGCTGGAATGGAGGGCTACAGGCTTTTCAGGAGGGATGGGCAGATGAATGTGTCACTCTATATAAGGAAGAGGTTTGATTATACAGCACTTACAGTTAGTGGTGATGTGGTTGAGAACCTCTGGGTGAGGATTAAGGGGATGGAAAACAAAGGAAATGATGTAGTGGGTGTCTGCTGCTGATTGCTCAGCCAGGATGTTAGTACTGATGAGTCATTCTATAGACAACTAGGAGAAATTTCTGGATCAGTAGCTCCTGTTCTTACCGGCTTCCTATGGAAGATTTCAACGTCCAGGCATCAACTGGAAATGTCGTTGTGCAATGACAAGCAACCTTGGAAATTCTCTATAGGAGAAAGTCTGTAGGAGATACCTTCTTTTCAGAGAGTACTCAGTGAGCCAACTAGGAAAAATGCCCTCCTCAACTTGCTGTTTGTGGATATAGGGCTTGTGGGAGATGTGATGGAGAGGGCTTCTCTAGGCCACAGTGATCGTGACATGGTTAAATTTAAAATTTTCCATGTAATGAGAAAAAGCACAGCAGAGCTGCTACCCAGGGCTTCAGGAGAGGTAACTTGGGGAACTACTTTAGCAGAGTACATTTTTGAGGGCCTAAGAGTCCAGAATTGCTGGTCCATCTTTGGGAACTACCTTTTAGAAGCACAGGAGTAGGCAATCCCATGGTGTTGTAAGTCAAGCAAGCAGGGCAGAAGAATACCTTAGCTGAACAGGGAACTCCTCATGGAGCTCAAGAGGAAAAGGAAATTATATGATCTCTGCAGGGTCACCCTTCACAGGAAGACTATAAAACTGTAATTCACATAAGCAGGGAGAAGGCACAAAAGGCCAAAGCTCATTCAGGACTGAAACTGAGCAGTGTTCTGTCATACAGCAAGAGAGAGGAGATCTGAAGAAAACATTGTATCAATACTTGCTGAAGATGGTCACCTGACTTACAGGAATGAAGAAAAGAACAGAGACTAATTAAAATTCAGTGGGTTTGTTGCCTCAGTCTTTAGCAATATTGATAGACCTTGGGCTGCCTGGTTCCCTGAGCCAGAGGTCCACAAATGTGGAAACTGTGACTTTCCATTTGTGGACACTAACATTGTAAGGGACCATCTGTATCAGCTGAATGTTCTCAAGGTCGTGGGGCCTGGTTCCCACCAGGCTGAGGGACTAGCCTCACCAGTACTAGCCCACCAGTACTGAGGGAGCTAACAGATATTGTGTCAGGACCCATCTCTCTCATCTACCAAAAGTCTTGTGAGTCTAGGGAAGTCTGTGCTGACTGGAAGCTAGCCAGTTTGTTCCAGTTTGCAAGGAGCACATGAGGGAAGACCCGGGAAGGTACAGACCTATTAGTCTAACCTCAGTTCTTGGAAAAATTACAGAGAAGTTTGTACTGAGTATTGTTGAAAGGCATTTGAAGAACAAAGCAGTCATCAGGCACAGTTAGCATGGGTTCACAAAGGGAAAGTTTTCTTTAACTAAGTCGTTATCCTTCTGTGATAAGGTCACCCGTCTAGTGGGTAACAGGAGGGTGGTGGATGTTGTTTTCCTGGATCTTGGCAAGATTTTTTATACTGTCCTTCTCAGCATCCTTCTGGACAAGTTGTCCAGCTGTGGGATGAGCAGGTTAATGGTGTGGTGGGTGAAGAACTGGCTGAGGGACTGAGCCCAAAGGGTTGTAGTGAATGGGGCAACATCTGCCTGGTGCTTGGTCACACCAGTGGTGTTCCTCAGGGCT
>VZTG01003098.1:0-11343 GCA_013397845.1 Melanocharis versteri
TTTGTGCAGATAAGGAGGGCAGCATGAGGATTCAAATTAATTTTCAAAAATGCCTGAAATTTTCACACAGCTCAAATTTAAGCTGGGAAATTACAAGAGAAATAATGGTGAATATTCTAGTTGAGGAGGGTTTTGATGGGCTATTGGGAAGGAATTGTTCCCTGTGAGGGTGGGGAGGCCCTGGCACAGGGTGCCCAGAGAAGCTGCCCCTGGATCCCTGGAAGTGTCCAAGGCCAGGTTGACAGGGCTTGGAGCAACCTGGGACAATGGAAGGTGTCCCTGCCCATGGCAAGGGATTTCACTGTATGGGCTTTGAGGTCCCTTCCACTCCAAACCATTCTGGGATTCTGTTTAACCACTGTGCTGGGAAACTTTTCCCCTCTTCAATGTCCATCATCTGCCATGAAAAAAAAATCTTCCCAAGTGTGGTAATTCACAAGTGATAGCCCAGTCCAAATATCCTTCAGAGACATCTTAAGGATGTGAATAAGATGAATATCTCAGCACATCTCAGAAAGCAATTAGATGGAATTAATTTGAATATATTCCATATCTTCTCTAATACCTTGAAAACGTCAAAATATAAAATGATATTGTGGGAGCCTACACTGATGGAGTGTAAAGCTGAAATCTAATCCAGGAGTACAAGAATAGATAAGAAACAATTTCAATCAGTCAGTAAAGAGTTACAATTAAGAAAGGAATTTCTCTTTGTAGAGAAAAGAAACTCAGGATGAATCACCATTAAATATATGTATTTTTAGTGAACAAAGATAGGAACATGGTTGAGAAATGTGTATGTGAAATGTATGTGGCTCAGGAACTTAGGGCTTCAGTGTCCCAGGTTACAGGTAGAAAGGAAACACAGTTCCCAGAGGAAAAGAAAGCTACTAAAACTCAGGGAAGTTCTCAGAGGTTGTTAGCATTATTCCAACTCTTAATGCCACCATGCATATATAAATCTTGTTTGCTGTGATTAATTGCTTGGTGGTTTTTAATAATGTCCTGTGGAATACAGAGGACACCTCAACTGCAGTGCAGGTGACACAGCAGGACCTTAGAACATCTGCCTGGATATAAGGACATACCCTGATTTCCAGCAGATTATCTCTAGGCCAGTGTTTTTAACACTGACTGCTGCCTTAAAAGGACAGTTATGGCAAAGAGTTTTATGTGAAGCTTCTAGAATAAAATGTTTATAAGAATGAAATGTGCAGGATATTGCTCCTTTGAAAAAAAAAATGCAAATTTAGGAGATTTGCTGACCTAAACACCCCATTTCCTAATAACTACCCATTACTGGAAACCATTTACCAGGTAAAGCAACAATTCTGGTCCACTGAGACTTTAGTAAGTTGGCTTCAATCTGTTCCTGGAAATGAGAAGAAAGCACATCTAGTACTAAAAGGAAAGCTTTAAAACTACTGTTTTGTACAAATAAGCTTTTCTGCTCTCTACTCTTGCTTTTGCTTTGAAATTTCACAGGTTAAAAGGAGGAAGAGAGGATGCACAGTCCTGATGGGTCCCTGGATCTGGGCAGGTCTCAGGACTCTCTCCTGCTTAATCCCAGCATTGGTGGCACTGACAAAGTGTGTCCCTGAGATGCTCCAGGAGAATATGCAGGTCTCATGTGATAAATGATATCAAACAGATGTCTCACATGTGACATGAAACAACAGCTTTCTGTCAAGTTGCTATATCCCAAGCAGATACCTGAGCAATTCACCCCTTCAGAGCCCTTTTCTGTGGGAGTTTTTAAATCCCCCCCTTAAGCCCAGCATGAATCTCAAGCCTGTGTTTTTAAAAGCTGGTGCCTCAGAGTTATTTTCCACTGCTCATTATGTATTCTGTGTCAGTAACACCTAAAGCTCTAAAGCTCATCATTGTCAGTAAAAGTCTCATGCATGTAAACAAGGGCTGAACTTGCCTGTTACTTAAGAACAGAGCTCAAGTCTCTGTTTTGATCCAAGCCCGTGCTGCTCTTACAATTTCTGAAGGTTAAGACATGTCTGGGTTGTTTTTTTTTTTAAAANCATTGTTGGGGTTTTTTTTTTTTTAAAAAAAAAAAAAAAAAGTGACACGCACAAAATCAAACTCTGATTGCAGTATGGTCTCCAAATCAGCACTTTAATTCAGCTGTTATTTTGTAAATGCCCTACTCATGCCACAATACACAACAATCTCCTTGCATAATAAATAGCAGCCGTTTAAAAAGAAAAATACTAAAGCAAATTATCAAAAAAAATCCAAACAAACAAAACCACAGACCCACGTAGCACCACTACATTGCTGCTGCTGCTCTTACTCCTTTCACTCAAGCTGAAATCCATCTGACGCTCACACAGACCATGAAAATTTGTAGTTTCAAACCAGGCTTGTAGCGTAAATTTGAGGTGAACTGTCTGGAAGAGGACTCTGCTTCTCTTCCTTCTCCCATCAGAACCTCACTGGCAGAAAACACAGGATGGAGCAAACCCAGAGGAAAAAAACTGGACAAGGGGTGATCTACTCTATCCTTTCCATGAGGCCACATCCACACCTGAGTGAAGAATTACCATCCCAATTTTAAAGAGTGGAGTGAAAACTATTTGTCATTCCTGAGGGCGTTTTCACAAGTGAGGATGGAAGAAGCTAATGCCAAATTACTGACAAAAAATCACACTGCAGGAGGAGAACTGCAAATTTCTGGCTTGTGAAGTGGCCCTAACATGTACTCCACCTAGGAATGCTGCACTGCCCTGGCACTTGGATCTTGGGTTTGTCTCTCTGAGGCCTGAAATATGGAAAGACACACATAGTTTTACTATTAGCTCCAAATTCAGTAACTAAAGTCTAGCTCATATAAAAATCTTGAATTTCAGCTGTAGTCCAATTTTTAATCCTGCCTGTAAACAGTATTCCAGCAGCACAAGTGAAAATACCCAAACACATCATTCAGGAGTATAATATGAAATTATTGTTTAAATTCCAAGATATGTGAGTGGAACAGCCCTGCAGACCCCCAGGGCCAGGCCCTGGAGCTGAGATTTCCCTGCAGACCAGGGGGAAGTAGCTGTGCGCCTGTGATACACAATTTAAATCATAGATTGCATCCAAGATAAAGCGTATTATTGTATTAATCCATATTTCACATTTCCCCAGCAGTTCTCAGCATCTTACACAGCTGGGATCAACCTGTAAGGACTTAAGTCTTGCAGCACTGATGAAATGGCTTTCCAGTTAATATATTCACAAGGTGGTGGCTGCAGGGCTTAAAAAAATATTAAAAAAAAAAAAAAGGTCACCTACATCTTTTCAACATTAATCCATGACTGAGCTTATAAGAAATTACTTGGTCAACCAGGTTAAGAGTAGATGTGTTTAAATGAACTGAAAGCAAACTTCCCAGTGTAGAATTAATTATAGCAGGCATGTGAACAGCTAATAAAAATGGGATTTTTTATGTCTTTGTTATAAAATGTCTTCATGCCATAATTAGGAGTCTACTCTGCAACTGCAGGAGCAGCTATTGCTTTGCTCCAGCAGAGCTACTGACATTACTTTACCAGGTCCTTTCTTGGCAAATGGGCAGGAGGAAAAGTAGAGTTCCACTAAAATACCTGGTGAGGGAATGGAAAGCAAAAGAAAATCTGATTTTGTTTTTGTTTGTTTGTTTTCTGAGTGATCTCTGTTTCTCAGAGTCAAGAAGGCTGAGAAATATTAAACCACAAAGCTTAAGCACAGATGTGAAGTGTAGCCCTGGAGCCAGTTTCCCACAGTGGCAGGTCATCCCAAAGTTAAGGGAAATTTAAAAACTGCTTTGACTATGGCCATGGGTTAAGCACATCCCTCACTATCAGACACAAGCTTAGGTGACTGACTAGATCCTTCCCAAAGAAGGTGTGTTGATTTGGCATGGCCTGGTTTTTGGTAGCAGGGGAGCGTCACAGAAGTAGCTGCTATGAGAAGCTGCTAGAATGTCTGACAGCTGATCTCTGATGGCTCTGAAGATGGACGTGCTGCTGGCCCAATTAGAGAGCTTGGTAACGCCTCTGTGATGACATATTTAAGAAGAAAATCAAAACAGCGCACAGGCGGTTTTTTCCAGGGGTGGTGAGGCGCTGCTGCTGGGGCCATCTCGGCATGGCCCGTGGTGAGCCTTGCCTGCCTGGCCGTCCCTAGCCAGCCTTGCTGCGGGCAGAAGGGCAGGGGCAGCGGTGGCTTCTCCTTCCTGGTGCCCTGTGTGAAGAGAGGCGTTAAACTGTGCCAGCGCCGCGGCAGCCGCCACTGCGCACGTGATGGCAGCGGGGCCGCCTGGCCGGCAGCCGAAACATAGTGAGCGA
The DNA here is from genome assembly GCA_013397845.1 of Melanocharis versteri. Taxonomy (NCBI): domain Eukaryota; kingdom Metazoa; phylum Chordata; class Aves; order Passeriformes; family Melanocharitidae; genus Melanocharis; species Melanocharis versteri. The sequence continues at coordinate 4,323 of VZTG01003098.1, forward strand.
CTCCCTGACGTGGAACCTAGACAAGATCAACTTCTTGGTGCTGTGGGATCCTGCAAGAATCTTTAAATTGGTGGAACTTGTTGGCGATATTACCTATGGGCAGCAGTTTCTTGTCTAGTCGGAGAAGAGGAGGAAGCGAGGACATGTGAGGAAAAACAACATGGAGGCACCAAGGTCAGTGGAAAAAGAAGGGGAGGAGGTGCTCCAAACTCCAGAGCTGAGATTCCTCTGTAGGCCATGGTGAGGACTATGGTAAAGCAGCTGTGCCCCTGCAGCCCATGAGGTCCACAGGGGATGCGGAGATCCACTCGTGGCCTGTGAGAGAAGTACTCATGCAGGAGCAGGTGGATGCCAGAGAAAGCTGTGGTCCAGTGGGAGAATTCAACTGAGAGAGAGGGCCTCTGCTTCCAGAGACAGAGAGGGCCCTTTCTTCCAAACTAGAGCAGCCTGTCCTTGGAGGACTGCACCCCATGGACAAACGACCCACTCTGCAGCAGTTTTGGAAAGACTGTTTGCCCGTGGGAGTGACTCACATTCCAGCAGTTTTGGTAGGACTGCTGCTTGTGAGATTGGAACCACGCTGGAGAAGTTCAAGGAGAACTGTCTCCTGTGGGAAGGGCCCAATGGCATAGCAGAGGAAAGACTCCTCTCCCTGAGTGAACAGAAAAAGATCTCGGTGATGAACTGACCAAAACCCCCATGCCCTGTCTCCCTGTGCTGTCAGTGGGAAGGCGGGAGGGGCTGGGGGTGGAAAAAAGGTGTTTAAAAGGCTTGTTTTACTTCTCATTATCCTCCTCTGACTCTGTTGATAATAAATTACCTTATACCTTTAAATTTGAACCTGTTTCGCCCTTAAAGTGTTTTCTCCCAATCCTTATCTCAACTCAGGAGCTCTTCATTAATTTTTTTCCCTCTCCTCTGCCCAACTGTCACAAGAGAAAGTAAGCAAATAGCTTTTGTGAGTGCCTGGTGTTTGGCCAGTGTCAAACCATGACAGAAGAGAAGAGTCCACACGTCAAATGATCCAGCAAAAGCACCAAAACTGCAGTGACACCATCCATTGTTCTGCAGGAACTGGAATATTCCTGACAGAGTTACAAAGGACGGGATTACTCAGTGAGTAGCTGACAGAAATACTCACCCTGTTTCATCCACTCCATAGAAGCTGCCCTGGAGGTGACTGTGAACAATTCCAGGCAGATTCCTGCCATCAACTCCCATCTTCTCCATCAGTGGGAACCTCCTGTGCCAATATCTTGGGACACAGGGATGAACTTTTCATTGACTCTTTGGGATTTGTGATTTCAGAGGGACCCAAATACTCCATTTCCCTACAAAACCACAGAAATTCTCGAAGAAAAACCGAGACCTTCTAGCTCTCAGATCAGTTTATCATCCCCTCATAGAGAAGATATTAAAAATCTGACAATTTAAATTGCAACCTAATCAAAAAGATAGGTATTTCAAGACTGTTTGTGCTAGTTTGTGCAAACCCACTTCTATTGTAAAACATCATGTTGGAAAGTTTCTTTACAGATGTCGATGGCTATTTTAATGAAGAATGTAATTTAATGAAGCATTTGCTTTCTTTTTCCATGAAAGAGAAATTGAAATGTTAATTCAAATTGGATTGGACAGATCCAAAACCTGATTAATTAAATATAAACAAAAGGAGGAGGAGGAGAAGAAGGATGCCAAGTTGGCATCTTCTGCAGAAACAAGGGAATTGTGGTTATCATTCCTATTCTTTAATATTTTCCTAAAGGACCTGGAATCCTGAGAAATAACCATATTAAAATAACTGTCAAATTAATCTATATTGGGAGGCAGTTGACAGTAGAAAGTCAAGCAAAGCAGGAACATGGGGAAAGTGAACCAAAAAAAAGCCTAATTTAGACACATCTGAGGTTGGGGGAAATCCTTAAAGAATAGAGATGGTGACAAATGATCCAAAGCATTTATCCTTTGAATAAAGGAAAAATTAGGAAAGAAGCAATCAGCCAGCAGTGGTGGAGCTGGAAACACATGGTTGAGCATAAATATGTACGGAATAGCACATCCACAGAGTGACCATTCTCCTGCTCAGCAGGGGAATTGCTCCAGCAGGAATTCTCTTCCCCGAGAAGCCTTCTAGAGTGAACTTCCAGGAGCAGTTTGGAGGAATTGCAGTCAATGAGGAGAAAATGGAAGCACATGGAAGATGGATGAAATGAAATGTGGTCGGTAAAGGTAATCGCACACTAAACTGCCCTGCTAAAAGGGGCCTCAAGGACCAAAATGTTTGCAGCCAGGGTGAAAACAGCTAAGAATTAATTTACACCACCCTACATATATATTTTTTTTTACCTTAGCCAACAGCTGAACTTCCCTGAGTCCTGTATTCCAACACAAGGTGGGTTTCATCACAAAATGTTATCACAAAAATGGACTTGAAGTGATCATGTGAAATACATGACCCGGATCTCTGCAAGGAAAATTAGTGATTCCACATGGGGAGCTGGACCGTGGCATTATTGGATAAAGAGAAAAAAATGAACAGAGATTAATGGACTGAACAGCCATAAAACTTCCATGAAAGTCTTCTCAAGGAGTGCTGGTAGCTTAAAGGAGGCTTGAAAAGGTGCTGGGAAGTGAATAGTCCTTCTGATTACAGGTGGCTTGCTTACATAATAAACTTGCTTTCCATCTATAAATTATGACTTCATATTAAACAATTTGAAACAGGAAATTCAAACATCTTCCCCTACTTTTATGCATGTGACTGGCATCTCAATCAACAAATGTAATTGCAAATTTTAAAGAACATTATAAATCACTCTCCTCTCTCACTGCAGTTTTCAGCAGAAATATCATTTTATGCTCCTGATTTTTGAAGCTGACACATTATTAGCATCATACATTATATCTAAAACAATTGGAGGAAATAGAATTGATAAAACAGAAATAAAAAGCATCCAGCAATGAAAAAACTAAACCAATAACAGACTCTGAAACATTCATCAAAACATATTAGCAATAAATTTTAATCAGCAGGATGTCACTTCCCATTGAGTGAAAGCAGAGAGGCTGTGCTATTGCCACTTACTGACATAATATAACCAGCACTACAGAAAAATTGGTTATCAGTCGAACTCTCAACTTGAATCAGAAGAAAGTAACAGGATAAAATAAAAATGAAATGGAGCAAATCAGAGCAGAGCAATGTGAAAGAGCCTGTATGGCCAGGAAGCCAATTGTGCACAGAAGGTACAGCTGCCACAGAGGCAGTAAAGGCCTGGAATGATGGCTCATCCCTATGAAGGCAATGGAATTTTTTCCAGCAGCAAAGGCTCGTGGCGTGTCCCTGAGTGATTTTTCAGGAGCCGGGCATGCAGTCAAGAGTGCAATACCCAGCTCATTGCTTTTGCACGTGCAGGGAACCGAGAGCAGTGCAACACCCTGAGGACATTCCCAACTCAGCATCCCCCTTCCCACCCAGGTACCGCCTGGAGAGCTGAGCCCAGGGCTGGACACTCCATCCCAAAAGAGGAGAGTGCAGGATCGTTCATATCCAGACGTCCCAGCTGGAAGCAAGGTTGCAAGCTTGGGTTACAGAACAATCCTGTAGTAAGAACACAAATTAATCTGCAGAATGCTGTTGGCTTAGAGTTGTGTTACTACTGCTACCTCTATCTTAGTAGTACAATAGGATGGGAGCTTCAGACAAGGTTTTCCAGGGAGACCCTCCCATCATGAGGTGCAGAAGGAACACCCCAGCTCCCTAAACTCCTTCTCAGAGAACACTTAGGGAGCAGCTGGATGCAGTCCTGGTCCCGCACTTGTCTAAAAGAGCCTACAGGTATAATTGAGGCTTTATACAACTTTGTCCTGCAGTATTAAGGATGGTACCCCAAGTACATTTATATCAATTAAATAAATATTTTATTTAAAGTTGTGATGATAATGATTAGACTAAGAGATCTTAATCAGAATTATTTACATTGTACAGACAGCTATAACTAATATGGTGCACTATTTAATGGTATTGAAACTAGAAAAACAGTTATTAAGTAGAGATTGATGTCACTCACCCATTCCAGTGACCAAATCTCTTTCCTCACCCTCAAGGAATGACCTTGAGGGTGTCCCCACTCCAGGGAGGAATCTCCACACACTCCCAGAAGGGGGGTGTTAGAAGATCCTCCCATTGAAAAGTGGGGCTGTGCTTTTATGGCCTAAAGAGACTGATGTCAGATGTCCCCAGGCTGGATTAGATCAGTTGTCGGCACTGCCACCTGTTGCTTCCTCTGTTAGGATCCCAGGAACCACTCCTCTGAATCAGGAAGCAGTCCATCAGGAAAGCATATTCTGCCATAATCCAACTTTATGACTACATGGAGAGAACGTTCTGCATCATAATTGTGCAGTCAAGCCAAGTATCCTGTAAGATCAAATATTCCCTTTTTAAAATCCATTCCCTTTTTGAAGGGCACATATCTAATATTCACACAAGAAAACTTTCACACATCCAAAAATACAGAGTCCAAACTAATTATTTGATTAAAATTATACACTCACAGGTGAAAATCAAGTTATATGATCTACTATCTTACTGTCATTTAACAACTTTGCTCTGTTTTCCACCCTCTAAGTGATAATGCTTTACTGATTGCAAGAAATTGCCTGCTTTGGATCATGTCAGAGTCCCAGCATTAAAATCCAGAAATCTGATTGACAGCACTGCATTTTTCCTTTTGCTGGAAAAGTTAGAAAATCCTTTTCTTTGACAGACTTCATCACACCCTGTTTGCATCCTTCCTTTTATGTGTTCGACCTATAGCTGTAATCTTTAGTTAATGAAAGAAGTTCAAAGAAAAGTTAATAACAGCATTCTGGAACTATTAATTAAAACCTGAAGTATCCCACCTTGGCTTGAATGTCTCCCCATATTTCTAAAGGCAAATAATGATACTGAGATCCAAAGTAATCCATCCTCAATGACTACCACTCCTTGTCATTTCATTGCCTCGATACAGCAGATAAATTCTAATGGCTCCAGTCCAATTTGAGGCATATGAGTGTGAAGAGCACAGTAATAATAAAACCAATTGACTCAGAATGGCTCTGCATGTGCAAGTGACTGTGAGGGAGAGCTCTCCTTCCCCTGTTAACAGAGGCAGGGAGGCTCAATTTCTGCATCCAGGGCTGTAATTATAAAATAATTAGAAATAATCTACTGGTACCTAGAAGTAGAGCTTAATACCAGGGGTAGGTATATAAATGCCAAATGTATGGGCTCTAAGCTGATTAGGCATGGACTTCCTTGAAAGGCAATTTAAATAAACAGGAGCAGGCTCAGTGCAGAGGAGCCTTCAGAAAAACTTACCCTCAGGTTCATTAATAATTCCATCTTTCTAAATGAGCTGCCACAATTTTCTCTTTGACTAAAAAACATATCTAATAAATATAACTGAAATTAATGTAAACCAAAATCAAGGACAAACAGCAGAGAGGACAAGGAAGCAAAACAAAAATACCATGGTGTGAAATGATGCAAACCAAAACAACTTATTATGAGAATTACCCCCCTCTCAAAAAGGTTAACCAACACTGAAAAGCTTTTATCTTCACTCTACATGGAAATCAGCTCTAAAATCCCTCTTGCAACAGAAAGAGTGCAGCTGTGGCAATCCCACTGCACATTAAACTGTCTCCTTCTGAAATTCCCTGCTCCCCAAGGTAAGTGATCCCCAGAGAGGCAATCTCAAATTATGGCTGATGTAAAAGTCAATGGATTTGGAAGGGGCCATTCTCTTTCCATCAGGATAAATCAAAGATATAGTCTCAAAGGAAAGGAAAGGATCCGACCCGCTGCCTGTAGAAAGGCCTCATGCATATTCAAAGCTGTGATGCACCACAGCCTTCACTGTCCTGGTCCTGCCGCTCTTCCCTCCGTGCTTGGCTTTGGAACAGCCACAATTCCTGCTGTATTTCAGTCTTTGCATAGGCCCATGACTCAAAGCTAAATGAAGAATCCTCAGAAATCATCCCTCTGGCTTCTCAGCTGAGGATGCTTTAATTTCAGTTAAGGCTCTTCGCATCAAAATAAGCATTTTTGTGTTTCCAATGGTGTAAGCACATCCTGGGGTTCCACAGACATCCACAGGGACAGAGGCTCAGGCCACTTCAGGGACACCAACTATTCCAGGTTCCTACCTGTAAGGAAACATGAGGGAAGTGTCTCCTCTAGATCCACTGCAGGGAAATTGTGTGGAAACCTCAGGGCACACAAATTCAGTGTTTACCCCCATTAAAGCCTAAATGCTTTCCAAGTCTGTATTGTTGGGATATGAGCTCTGAGCCTCTGGAATTGAGTCTGGATTTCAAACCCCTGATGAGGTTTCATGGTATTAGCTCCAGTACCCTGGTGTAAATTTTATCTCAGATATCCTTATTCTTCCTCTGCACATCCCTGCAGCTGTAGCTGAACACAGGATTTCCATTCACTTTTGGCCATAATCTGCCCTGAATCACTCTTCCCTCTGCCACATTCCATGGTCAGAAGGCTGCAAATTAATTTGGGATTAAAGCCATTATAAAATCTAGCATTGCTGCATAAACCCACAACCTACTGAAGAGACAGCAGGTTTGTCAATTATTAGTTGTCATTTTTCAGTCTCCTAAGAGCAGGAAACAAGGCCATTTTCTGGGCAGAGGGGAAGGGTTCCTATTTGTTCTCTGTTTATTTTTCCTTCCCTTAGCAAAGCTCTCTTACTGAAAGCCTAGACAAAATTTTTTACCCTTTCTGATACTTCAATATATCAGTGTCCCAGGGATATGAAAACTTCTACCACGCCTGATAAATCATTTTACTCTGTGCTCTTCCCTTGAGTGCTGGAAGGGCTTTGGGCAGCATGGCCAAATAGGGCACTGCAGGGAAGGGCTCTTTGCCAGGAGCAGACAGGAAAGGTCGGGTGCCAGGATGAAACTCTGAGCCTCCCTGCACAGGGTCAGCTCAAGCTGCCCTCCTTATCTGCACAAA
>VZTG01003101.1:17377-31681 GCA_013397845.1 Melanocharis versteri
CCCACACAACCTTCTCCAGGCCCACATGTATCCCCACAGAACCTTCTCCAGACCCACACATGTCCCCACAGAACCATGTCCAGACCCACACGCATCCCCACAGAACCTTCTCCAGACCCACACGTGTGTCCCTGTCCCCACACTGCTCAGGGACACGGCCAGGACCAGCCCCCCCCGAGCAGGGAGCCCCCGGAGAGGCGTCTCAGCCCCACGGTGACCGATCCCTCACCACACACATTCCATGGCTCTGGGATCGTACCCGCTCTGCCACGGGATGTCCTGGGCTGGAGCTCGGTTCCAGCAGCTCCAGAAGCACCTGGAGAGGGACAGTGGCTTCCACAGCCCCATGAGCCACCCCACAGGGACCAGGAACACCATTCTTCCCTGTTTCTTTCCCAAGGTAAAAACTTGTCAGGGACAGGAGTGGTGGGGCAGGATCAGAGCCCAGAACCCAGCCCAGGCACAGCGTGGGGCAGGAGTGGGGGATCCTGCAGGACTGTGGGTCTGGGGGATCACCCTGTCCTTGGGGGACAGCACCTCCAGCAGCAGCTCCACGGCACCCAAACCCTGTCCCACCATCCCAGAAATCCAGACTGGAATCTGCATTTCTAACCTGAGATCTTCCTGCCCGGGGCTGGGAAGTGAGGACACAGCTGTGCTGGCAGTGCTGCCCCACAAACCCCGGCCCCAAGCCCCGAGATCACCCCAAATTCTCCTCACGGGGTTTTCCAGCTGCTCCCATCTCCAGATGGGACAGGACCTGCCGTGCTCAGGTTACACCAGCAGAGCTGAAGGGGAAGGACAGCTCCTGTCACTGTTTCCAGGGGCTGTTTTTTTGTTTTCAGACACGAGTTTATTTGATGGCAAACAAACCCTTCCGCCTTCTGGGAACTGGTGACGCTCCAGCCAGAGCCAGAAAACGAAACCAACTGACTCAGAGTTTCAGGGAGAGGAGGGCAAACACCCGGCCAGACAGAAGAGGAAATCGCTGCACCAAAATTATCCCTGGGTTTGACCACCTCCGGAGTTATTTTCAGTAACACCAGGACAGCAGGACACACCCTGCCTTCCCACAGGTGCTACTCCCCAGCACCCACTGGGACTGCCTTGGGATCTCTCCTACTCAAGGGATTTGGATCAGGGTTTGCCTGGGGGTGCCAGCAGTGCCAAGGGGAGGTTTGGAGCTGCTCAGGGATCTCTGGAAGGGAGGAACTGCTCCAGGTCTGCTCCAGGTCTGCTCCAGGTCTGCTCCAGGTCTGCTCCCTCCATCCCCAGCTCGCTCAGCATTGGGATTGATCCCCTCTTGCCTGGATCCACAGCACAGGTGGCACTGCCCAGATCCTGAGAGTCCCAAACATTCAGCACCTGCATTTCTGTGTGACATCCTCCGTTTCTCCCTGCTCCCATCTCCCGGGAGCAGCTGTGCTGTGGGAAAAACTGGCGGCTCTGGCCAAAAATCTCCATCAGCCCCAAACACCCCAATAACCACTCCAGGCAGTAAGAGGGACTAGTGAAACCTGGCCCTGTTCCTTGGAGCCCAGGAGACGTGGATCAGCTCCACGGGATCTGCACAGAGGGAGATTCCAACCTGGAAACAGGAGACAGCCCCGGGAAGCAAGGGCAGCCTCTGGAGATTTCTGCCACCAGGGAAGCCCAGCTCCACCTCACTGCAGCTCCAATCTGAGGGTGGGATGAGCAGCCGGGTTTGGGTTTGATCCCAGCAAGCTGGGCAGCCCCTGGTGCTTCCTGTTATCCATTAACAGCGATTCCACGAAGGATCCGAGGCTGAGCAGGGTGACCACTGCACTGTGCTGGAGTAATCCTGCTGGAGAGCAGAGCTTCCAGACTGGGGGACGGACACCTGCCATGCACAAGGAATCTGCACAACACAGAACCTTCTCTTGCTCTTTAGGACAAGCACCTTCCTACCCTGAGGAGGAGCAGCATCCCCAGAGTGCCTCCCCGCAGAGCTGAGGGGCAGCCTGGGCTGTGAGACAGGAACTCCTCCCTCAAAAAGGGAGATTTTCTGCTCCACGTCCTGGACTGGGCTCAGGAAAGCTGCTCTAATTCTGGGGTTCACGGGCAGAGTTGTTCCTGCCTCCATCACCCACTGCCAGGAGGAGGAAGCTCCTGCCTTCATCCCCAATGCCCCAAAAACAGCAGGAGAGGAAGGTGCCCCCCAGGCTTGGCACAAACAGCAGCATCCTGGCCATGCCCAAGCTGAGGAGGACAAGGGCTCACAACGACACCCAAGCAAATCCCCGAGCAGGAGAGAAATCTCTGCTGCATCCAAAGGCAAACAAGCAGAGCCCCAAATGAAACCCAGGCTCAACCCCTGCGACAAAGCCTCCTGCCATCCCTCAGTCCCACAGTGGAAGCTGCATATCCCTGCTCCCACTGGGGCCCGCGAGGCTTCTGCCACCTCCAAATTCCAGAGGTGGAATTTCTCCCAACTCCCCCAGAGTTTTGGGACGTAGAGGGATGCTGGGACTGCCAGTAAGTGTCTGTAAGAAAACAGGAACTAGGCCTGTGACCCAGCGTGCTCAGAGCTCAGGGCCTGACTTCTTACTGGGTTTCACACCAGCGTCTCGCTGGCCTCAACAGGAAATCAGCATACAGCTGCTCCTGTTCGTGGATTTTTGTACCTCCTGGACTCTGGCATGGCAAGGATGGGTATTTTCCTTCCAGCGCAACCACAGGGTCTGGCACTGAGAGAGGGAGAGGAGCCCAGGCAGCCCCAGAGCAGAAATCCCATTAAATCCCACTGTCAGGGCAGGGCTGAGCCCTGAGCTGGGCCTGAGCTCCACCGCCCCAATCCCGAGCAGCTGCCAGCCCGGGTGTTGACAGAGCTGACTCAGCTGATTTACCCTCACCTGCCCAGCAGCTCCAGGAGTCACCGTGTCCCACATTTCACCCTGCTGGGATGAGCGGGCAGCTGAGGGTTTTCCCAGGTTCCCGTCAGCCCCATTCCCAGTTTCACCCATTAACGGGAGCAGGGCTGGGCTGGACAGAGTGACCCCGCTTCCAGCTCGTCACCACTGCCCTGCCAGGGCACACGGGACCTGATGTCACCCCAGAGCCACCCACAGAGCCTGAGATGTGTGCTTTCCTCTGTGATTTAAACCCCAAACACCTCCCACTCTCTCATGCTCCTGGAAGGAAATACACGACACCAGGCAGCTGCCAGCACTTTGTTCTCTCTGTGCCTTCCAACCCCCCTCATCACCCAATGCCAAGCACACAATCCTTGATTATTTCGGATGGAAAAGAACCTTAAAGCTCACCCAGTTCCACCCAGGGACACCTTCCAGCAGACCAGGATGCCCCAAGCCCCTGGCATGTCCCAAAAGCATTGAGCACCTCCCAGTTCAATTCAGTTCACTACGCAGCTGATCTGTTATCCCAGCCCCGCAAAAAGCCCTGGAGGCAGGAAATCCCATCTCGCCAAAGGAACACAGCAGGGGAATGAATAAAAAAGGAAAGGTTTGAAGCTGCTCCCTTCCCCGAGCACCCCAGAACCCCTTACCTGAGCTGAGCCTGCGCCTGTGGCTCCCCCGGCGTCCCTGCGCCCCTGGAGGGTCCTCCTCGTTCCCTGAGGCCATTGCAGAGCGGTTTGGGAATGTCAGCTTCACCTGGAAGGGCGATGGAGGTGGTGAGTGAGTGCAGCCCTGCGGTCCCTCACAGCCCGAGGAATCCCCTCTGGCAGAACCAAGCACTCAGAAGAGCTGCTTTATCTCTGCTGAAGACCTGGCTCCTCCCTTCCTGGCACACTCATTCTGTACCCACAGGAGAATTTTCTGAGTGCCTGGGATCCCTGGGATGGTGTCCATCCCCTGGGATGTGCAGATCCCCTGGGATGTGCAGATCCCTGGGGTGGTGTCCATCTCCTGGAATGGTGCAGATCCCTGGGATGGTGTCCATCCCCTGGAATGGTGCAGATCCCTGGGGTGGTGTCCATTCCCGAGGATGGTGCAGATCCCCGGGATGGTGTCCATCCCCTGGGATGTGCAGATCCCCTGGGATGTGCAGATCCCTGGGGTGGTGTCCATCTCCTGGAATGTGCAGATCCCTGGAATGTGCAGATCCCTGGGATGGTGTCCATCCCCTGGGATGGTGCAGATCCCTGGGATGGTGTCCATTCCCGAGGATGGTGCAGATCCCCGGGATGGTGTCCATCCCCTGGGATGGTGTCCATCCCCTCTCCCACTGAGGAGCCTCCTGTGCTTCATCCTCTGCCATTCCAGGCCACTGCCGAGCCCACCTGCACTGGGAGGACCCCGAGCTATTCCCAGGCTGGGAGCAGCTCCTTGGAGCTGTGGGAACTGGGAACAGTGGGAATTTCCACTGTGCCCCGCAGCGCTGGTGCCCAGCTGGCACAGGATGCTGGGCAGGGTGTGGGTGCACCCAGCGAAGAGCTCAGGAGCTCCTGGAGCTTTTCCAGCTCGGCCTGTGGGGCGGCAGGGCTGTGCCCCACAGCGACCCAGGGCTGCCCACGGGTGACAGGGACTTTTCCTGCCTGGAATGAGTGAGGGCTGCCAGGAGCGAGGACTTCCTGGAGCGCGGGCTGCCTGTGCAGCACAGGAACTCAAGAGGCAGATGACTCATTATTTTCAGCTTGCATTTCACTTCGAAGCACTGCAGGAACTTTTGTTTTCGGTTTCCTTCTGGGTTCTGGCAGCGCTGTCTCCCCTGTGACACAGGACGCTGCAGCCCCTGTCACTGCTGTCCCCAGCCACGGCCAGCCCCAAACACCCCCGGGGATGCCCAAAAGAGTTCACTGCCTGTGTCTGCTGGGCTCAGAGTGCCTCAGACCATCCTCCCCAGGCTCCAGAGCTGCTGCCCACACCCCTCCTGCTTCCCAGCTTCCCCGTTCCCCCTTTGTTACGGGAACACCGTGCTGCAGAACAGGGAAGGGCTGAAGGAGGAGATGACACTCAAACACCCAGAGACAGCCCAGGGCTGCAGGAAATGAAAACTCTCCAGGATTTAAGACAGGGCTGAAGGGAGGGTTTCAGGGAAGCTGTAGGGTCTGAGCCACCCTCCGAGGGTCTTGTAGGAGGCTGCAAAGGGTTAAAAGCAGCAGCCAGAACTCTGGATGTGATTTAGCTGCACCTCCAAGGTGGCACAGGGCTCTCACCTTTAATAAAGAGCACTTGCCATGCGAAGAATGAGCCTTCCTGGAACCCCCCCCGCCCTCCCCAATAAAACAAAGACCTTTGCCTCAACTGTTCCTCATTTCCCCCTCGTCTCCTCCTCTTAAAAGCCTCGAACACATTTCCCATCTGTCTTTAAGGCACACCCATCACTTCTCTCAGCTTTTCTCCAACGGAAAGCTCCCGAGCCCTGGGTTCAGGGAGGATGGTGGGAGAGGGAGGCAGATCCATGAGGATCTACAGGACCCAGCTGCAATCCCTATATCCAAGCCCAGCCACGGGGCTCTGAAGTCATCCTCTGACGTGTTATGAACGCCCGGAAACCGACGGAGCATCCCCTGGGACGAGCCTCTCGCAGCTCTGGCGCGTGGTGTGATTCCATGAGGCCGTGCAGGGCCGCGAGATCCCGCAGGATTCCTGTGCCTGATCCCATCGCCGCCCGGCCAGCGGGAGCCAGGGCCGCTCCTCCCCGTGCCCTGGGGCAGCAGAATGGGGAGTTTGCCCAGTTTGGGGTTGGCCCAGTTTGGGGTTTGCCCAGTTTGGGGTTTGCCAAGTTTGGGGTCGGCCCAGTTTGGAGTCGGCCAGCCCAGCACGGCCCCAGGGTGGGCAAACGACCCCCAGCATCCATCCAGCCAAGGTTCCCCCCAAAGCCGTGCCCGCGGGTCCCCAGCAGCCACACGCGCTGTGCCCGCGTCCAGGTCACAGCCCGGGCGTGGCGGGACGGGTGTCACCCCCTCCTCAGCGTGGTGGCGCGGATGTCACCTGTTCCTCAGCGGGGACAGCTCTGCCCCACGATGTCCCCTCCCCTGAGCCCGAACTGTCACCACAGCGGGGGGGTCGAAAACTCAACTCGAGAAAATACGGTTAAACGAGGGAAAATTCCCTTTTTGGGGCGGGGAAATTCCCCCTTTGGGGCAGCGACCCGCCCGGAGCGGGACCTCCAGCCCTGGCCCGGTGGTTTTCCGCACTTTGTCCCTGTCACCCCTCCCGCACCCCCGGAGTTCCCGCACCCCGCGGCTCCCCGCGCATCCCTGCCCATCCCTGCCCCGGCCGGGCCCGGAAAACAGGGATAACCCATCCCGGGGGAGTCTGGGGAGGGGGAAACGGGGGGTGCCCTCCCCACTCACCGCGTCCCGGCGGGGAGCAGCGGGTCGGGATATCCCGGGAGCTACGGCATCCCTGCCGGGATCCGCTCCATCCCTGCGGCCGCTCCCTTCTTCCTGCCGCCTGCCCGGAGCGCGGCGCGGGCAAAGGAAACGCGCGGGGCCGCGGAGGAGGAGGAGTAACAAGAAGAGGAAAAGAAATGAAGTAGAAACCCAACCCCACTGACCATAGATAGGCGTGGAGCCGCGCAGGACTCAGCTCCCTCTAGAGGCACCAACCCCGGCGCCGGGCAGCGCCGAGCACCGGGGGCTTTTGGGGGGGATCTGGGGGTTTCTCGGGGGGCTCGGGGGAAGCTGAAGCATCGCGGCTCGGGGGGTGCCGGGTGCGGGGCTGGCAGCGCGCACCCCGTGCCACCCCCGCACCCTCCTCCTGCCGGGCTCTCCCGGAGATCTTCGGCTCCTCCCTGGCTTCTCCAGCGGTTTTCGGCGCTTTCCCTTACGGCTGCGCCTTAAATTCGCCCTCTGCCAGGTTCCCCCGGCCGGGAGCTCCGTTGAAGTCGCGATTAGAGAGTTTCTGGTTCCTGGGAGGGAACTTGTGTTGATCCACCGGCAAGAAAAAGTCACCGGTGGCAGAGGCGGCTCCCACCAAGTGCCTCAGGGAATTCCAAATCCACTGAGATTTGAGGAAATCCCAGCAGCGCGAGATAGATTCGGCCCTGGAGGGTTCAGCAATCTGCCCCAGCTGCTTTTTCCTCTCTTCGCTCCTTGGGACGCTGCCAGGGACGCTGCCGGGGCTGGAAAATGCCAGATAAGCAGAGCTTTGGGGCTGGGCAGACGCCTGGCTGCTGATTATCACATCACCTGCCTGCCCAATGGCAGGAGCACTCTGAGGGCCCCACGGGATCTCCTCTGCCCCAGCGCCAGAGATTTTGGGATTCTCGGCTTACTTGGCCGAGGTTTTCCAGGGAAAACGGGCCCCTGGCCGCAGAGAGTCCGGCTCGGGCTCCCTCGGAGGTTTGGGTTGCTGGGGGCACGGCCTTGGCACGCCCTGCTGAGGGTGGGGACGCCCTGACGGTGAAAAGCAGCAGCTGGAGGGCGAAAAAAAGGATTCCGGCAGTGGCTGTGGGAACAGGGGCTGGGACAGAGGTGCCCCAGCCAGAGCGGGCCTTCAGGGGAGGAAGATCATCACGGAGCAAGGAATCAGCTCGTGGGGGCTGTGCCCACCGGGCTGGCAGTGAGGGGGCTGCCTTCCTCCCAGGTGTGCCCACAGAGAAGGTCCTGAGTGGGGCTCGAGGTCCCACCACTGATTTTAATTCTTGGGGTGAGTTTGGGGGGGAATGTGGCTGTTGGGCCTGATGTCCCTGGCTCTGGGGGACCCCGCTGACCGTGCTGGTGGTGGCTGCCCTTGTGCACAGCCAGGGTGAGCTGGGGCCGGGTTTAAGCCGTCCTGACCCCTGCAGGACGAGTCCTGTGCCTCTGCCCACCCCCTCACATCAATCTGGGCTGCTCCTGGCTGTTCCTCCCCACCAGCTCAGATTTAGCATCCCCGGGATCACCTGGGAGAATTTCTGCAACCACGAATCCCATCTCAACCCTTCCTGCCTGCAAACCGCTTCCCTTCCAGCTCGGGTGTGTTGCACAACAGCTCTGAGCTCTGGCTGCAGAAAACCAGCTGGGAAAGTGGCACTGAGCAGCCAATTCCCAAGCAATTCCTTGGTGTGAACCACCCCTACCACAGGCAGCTCTTTTTGTGGTGCATCGATGCAGAAGTTTCCAGCTGGAAACCAGAATTCCTCTACTAACGACTCTGACAGAGCTCCTGCTGTTCCCATCGAGCAGCAGAAGGTGTGGAAAAGGAATTGTGTGGGATTGCTGGACAATTGTGGGTCTGGAGTTTGTGGGCGCTGAGCTGTGGGTGGGCAGCAGGGACTCCCCGTGTCTGCCAAAGGCTGCTGGAGAGGGTTGGAGATCCCGGGGATAATGGGAAACTGGTGGGAAAGGACCAGCTCTGGATGGGAATGGCCGCTATGGACATCAAGGAGTGGCGGTGGGAAGGGAGGATCCGGGAGATGGTTGGAGGAGCGCTGTGAACCCTGCGTGCAGCTCCGCCGAGCAGCCAGCCCGTGCTGCTGCAGAGCCCTGGGGATGTGGAATCAACAATTCCCGGCTGGCTCTGCCGCCCTGGCTTTGTGATCACCGGTGGGAAATGTTCCCAGCTTTCACCAGCTCCTCCTTTCACCAGCTCCTTTGGCTGGTGGGGAGGGAAAAAAAAAAAATCTATTTGCTGGTGGAAATGTGCAGCGGCTGTGGGGATGGAGCCGCTGGATTCGGGATCCTCGTGGCATTTTAGAACGCACTTGGTGCTGTCTAAATCTGTGCTGAGGGTGGGAAAAGGGATGGGAAAAGGGACGGGAAAAGGGAGCTGTGCTCAGCCGTGCGTGCCCAGCCCTCCTGAGGAGCCAGGCCGAGGTGAGAACACCTTTCCCGTGGGCAGGGGCTGCGCTGCTCCCGGCGCTGCCGCAGGAAGGGAACGGGAGGGCGCAGCTGGGAGGTGGGAAAACCTCGGGTTTAAACAGTCCGGACGACGAGGCACTTTGAGAGGAGGGGTTTTGAGGGTAAAAAAAAAAAAACCCATTCTGCAGCCGAGCCAAAGAGGGGCCGGGGGAAAGCCCCGGGGCAGAGCAAAGCTGAGCTGCAGCAGCGCCTCGCAGGGACCCCGGAGCAGCTTTGTCCCGTGTCACTGCGGCCTCAGGGACACTGTGGCAAAATCCTGCCCTGCCCGAGGCTGCAGTCCCAGGAAAACACCACTGGGAACGTGCCTGAGGGGCGAGGGAGGAGCAGGTCCTGGTGTTTGCTTTCACAGGGTGACACAGTGGTGACAGGAGTGGCAGGAACCCACTGCCGGCATGGAGGGGGTTTTACCTCCCTCCCTTTGGCCTTTGGCTGCTGGAGGAGCTTCCCTGAGCCTTCCCCTTCTTCCCACCTCCCGTGCTGGGGGGAATCTCGGGGCTCGGCCCTGGCAGAGGTGGGAATGTGGCAGGGATGAGCCGCTCTTGGTTTTGGGGACGCTTCACCTCTGTCCTCCCTCCGCTCCCAGCTGTGCCCGTGTCCCCCCCCAGCCCTGTCCCCTCTGTGCTGTCCCCCAGCCCTGTCCCGGCCCCTGTCACTGCCCTGGGGTGCAGCTCAGGGCAGTTTGCGTTCGTTGTGTCCGTTTGAGCCGCTCACTGGCACCCATGGCCACCCCAGTGGCCACCCCAGTGGCCACCCCAGTGGCCACCCAGGCTCCCAGCCAGCCCTCCCTGCTCCAGCTCCTCAGGGGTCTCTTGAGGGTCCCATGGCAGACACAGAAGCCCAGAGTGGAGGAGCTGGGGGCAGCTGAGGGGTGCAGCAGCCCGGGGGAACCCCCAAACTGGGAGCACTGGGAGGATGCCCAGGGGAAAAGCCACGTGGCCACTTGGGCTCGCTGCTGTCCTTCCCCTCTCCAGCTCCTCAGGGGGCTCCTGGGGCTCCTGGGGAGCCTGTGGGGGACACGGAAGCCCCGAGAGGAGAAGCTGGGGGCAGCTGAGGGCCGCAGCAGCCCAGGGCAGCGCTGGGACGGCGCCAGCGGGGAGAGCACGGAGTCGCTGCTGGGGAAGCTGGAGGAGCTCAGCATCAGAGGCTGCCTGGTGCTCAGCACCAGCGACTGGGAGCTGCTGGGGGCCGGGGACGTGCTGGGGGACCGTGCTGGCAGCCAGGAGGGGACGGCCACGCCGGGATATTCCAGGGGCAGAGCTCTGCGGATGTAAGAGTTGGGGCGGGGGTGGCGCGGGGCCACCAGCCCAGCTGGCTGCAGTGTCCCCGTGCAGGGAGCGTGTCCGCCACCCCGGCTTGGACTCCCCAGAGGGACAAAGAGGAGCCTGCTGGGCTGCAGCTGATCCCAAGCGGTTGGGGTTTGCAGGAGGCTGCTCGGTTGGATGTTATAAAGTCCGGTTTTCCCCCGACTTCCTTAAAACCTTGACCTGAGCCCAGTGTTCCCAGTAAGGCCCCAGTTGGGCCATCCTGTACCCACAGCTGGCAGCTCCAGTCCCGCCTCTGCCTGTGCTGTCCCCACCTCCCCAAAGGTGCCTGGGGGGCTCTCTGGGGGCTGTGGCACCTTCCAGAGCCCCAGCTCTGGCCCTTGGCAGCCTGTGGCCGCTCCGGGCAGGGGGTGGGACCGTGTCCAGCTGTGCCGCGGCTGCTGGAGGGGCAGGATGGACACTCTGGTGCTGTGGCCTCCTCCAGACCCCCCTGGCTGTGCTGTGCCCGCAGGGATGGACCCCCACCAGCTCCAGGTGCCGATGGGGAAGGTGCTGCCAGCCCCGAGCCAATGCTCCCTGTGGGCTCTGATGCTGAATGGGAGAAGCAGCAGCTCCTGGAAGGTGAAGGGAGGGAAGGGAAATCCCCACTCATCCTTGAGGGCCTGGGGGCTGCCTGGTGGTTGGGGTTGGGGGGAGAAGCCCTGAGGAGTGAGTGGATGTGGAAAACTGCCCAGGGGTGTGGAAGGTTGAGGCGCTCTCCACATTCAGTGTCCAGCATGCCTGGAATGTGTCCCTCGGCTTTGGAATATCTGGAGCTGGCATGGGATCGGCTCTCAGCCACTCCTGAGAGAGGTTCAATTCCCACCTGAGGAAGGGGAGATGATGGCTCGGGGGAGTCACTGGGATTTTTTTTGGGCTTGTTTTGATCAGCAGGTGAAGGTGCAGGGTCCCCAAATTCAGAGGTGCCCCAGGGGAACGGGCTCTGGAGCAGGAGCAGACAGCGAAGGGCTTCAGATCAGGTTGGTGAGAGGATGTGGAGAGTGGGGGATGCTGCTGGGGAGGATCCCAGCGCCCCCAGGCCTTGGAAAAAATGTAGGGATAGAGAACCACGAGCAAAACTGATCCTGGCTCTGCCCTGGTGGAGGCTGTGGCCTTCTGCGGGTGTCCTGGAGGTTCTTCCATCCCTCCATGGGATTTCCCAGCCGGGCAGGGAGCGGTCCCAGGAGGCTGCTGGGCAACACTTGGCTTTTGGCACTGCTTGCCCCACTTTGCCACGGGTGCCAGGGACATCTGCTCCGTGCCATGGAGCATTCCAGGAGCCCTGGGTGATAGAGTGGCACAGCAGGGCTGGGGGCAGAGAGGAAGGCTTTTTCCCCAGCTCAGCTGCTGGTATCGGTTACATCAGAGCCGAGCTGTTGTACAGACACTTTGTCAGCACTGACATCATCCCTTCCCTTTTCCACTGCAGGCTCCTGCCCTGGGAAGTGCGATGGGAAGGGAAGAGGAGTCGCTGCTGGGCGGGGCTGCTGGCGGCCCTGCAAACCCCTGGGATGTGCTGCTGGTCAGGAGGTGAGCCAGGAGAGAAATAAACTGCTGGGGGCAGGGTTAGACAGGGTTTCAGTAGAAATTCTTCCCTGTGAGGGTGGGGAGGCCCTGGCACAGGGTGCCCAGAGAAGCTGTGGCTGCCCCTGGATCCCTGGCAGTGCCCAAGGCCAGGCTGGACAGGGCTTGGAGCGACCTGGGACAGTGGAAGGTGTCCCTGCCTGGGGCAGGAGTGGCTCTGGATGGGCTTTAAGGTCCATTCCAACCCAACCCATCCGAGGATTCTGTGGTTCTGAATCTCCTCGGAGCACCAGGTGGCACTCTCCGACTTCCCAGCGAGCCGAGCTGAGCCGGGCTAACCCGGCCGGGAGACGCAGACACCGCTGGCTCCCGGCTCCGGGCTGCGGGGACTGGGGGACAGCGGGGACAGGACGATGGGACAGCGAGGGACCGGCTCTGAACGGGCCAAACGGGTTTTCCAGGGGTTTTTTGGGTGGGTACGCTCACCTCCTGCGCCCTCAGCAAATCCCAGAATCGTAAAAAACCCATCCAGCAAACCCCTGCTGTTCATCAGGTTTGTCCCCGAGTTTCCTCCCAGTTCCTTTTGGGGGTCCCGAGGGGGCAGGACACCTTTCCCGTGGTCCCACCTGTGTCCCCACGCCGGGGTTGTCACCCTGTGCTGGCTCTGGGCTCTGCAGGAGCACGGAACACGAGGCTTCGTGCAAAGTGCTTCTCACACGCGGCAGGTTGATCAAATCGATTAAAAAACCCCACCAGACTCAGGTCTGGTTCCTGTCACAGCTCCTGGAGCGTGCTGGGCGTTGATCACGCTGCATTTGGGAGTCCAGGGCAGCCAGCACAGCCAGCTCGTGTTTTCCAGGCGCTGGAAGAGCTGCCAGGCTGTTTAGGACAAAATTCCTTACAAATACACCTTTGATAATCTGCTGCACACACGGGGGAAGGCGGGGGAGGCTGTGCGAGGGCTGAAAAATCCACTCAGGTGGGAAATCCAAGCCATCCCGTGCTGGGGGTGAGTCCTGAGGCTCAGCAGCCTGGAAAGGCTCCCAGATCCTCGGGATGCAGCACGGTGAATGCAGAGGAAGGAGGTTTGGGACAAGCTTGGAAGGTCCTGCAGGTCTGTGCTGGTGTGGCCGAGCAGCCCCTCGGCGTCTGGGTGGATTCCTGCAGGGAGGACACGCTGGGAAAGCCACTCCAGTGGGCTTCTCCTTGCCCTGTCCGTCTCTGATGTGTTTCTCTGTCTCCCCCCGAGGTTTCCTGAGGGCGGATGGAGCAGCAGGAGCTTTTGGCTGCTTTGGGAGAAGCTGGGCACAGCTGGGAGCCGGTGGAGCCTCTGGGAAGGGCTGAGGTGAGTCTGGGAGAGAAAAACACCGCTGGAGCTGTGGCCTGGGACATCTGTCTGGGCGCTGTGCTGTCACTGTGGTGTGCCCTGGTCACAGCTGCGTTTCTGCCTCTTCCACCAACTCATCGTGGCACCGCCTGGGCCAATCTGCATAAAATCGCGGTGTCAGCTCCATAAATCCCCTTTAGAAGAGCTGGGGTCCCCTGCAGACAAACCCAGCACGTTTCAGTCGAGGATTTTTATGAAATGAGCCCAGTTTGGAGTCTTCCCCGTGAGAAGGTTGGATCAGCACTCCCTGCCTCAGTTTCCTCTTTCCTGCGAGGGGTTGCACAGCAGATCCTCCCCTCCAAAGCGCCTCATGGGTCAGCGCCAGGCTTGTAAACGCCTCTCAATTCCAGGCTGACGGGGGCTTCGGGCAGGATCATCCCCCCGGCTGTGGAAACCCTCCATTCCCGTGGGGAATTCCCGAGCCCGGCTGCCCTCAGCCACCAGCACGCTCCTCCCGCAGGCAGGGACAGCCCGGGAGAGAGGAAAAATCGCCTTCCTTGGCTCCGTGAGCAGGAAGACCCCGCCTGGGGGTGGGGAGGGGGCTCTGTGCCCTCGCTGCCCGCCGGGCACTTGTGCCTGGGGTCACCTCAGCTCCCGGTTTCTCCCTCCCGCAAAGACCAGACGCGTTCTCGTGCCTTCAGTCGCTGCATCCGGGGGTGGGAAACTCCCCGACAACACCGGGAAGCAGAGCCCGGGGTCTCCGGGCGTTTCGCCGAGCGATTCTCCCTCCGTGCCCCGCTCCGCAGCCGCCTGGCTCGGCGCTGCGTGGGCAGGGCAGGCTCGGAGCTCTCTGGAAAGCACCCGGAGTTCCGGGGATGCTTCTCCGCGTGAACCCTCCACCCCGGAGCCGCACAGAGGCTCCTTTCAGCCCCGGGGGTGCCTGTGCTGAGCAGATCCCGATTCACAGCGCGGGCAGATAAAAGCGGGGACGCGCCTGGCGCGGCTCCCGGAGCCGCAGCCGCCGGGAATTGCTGGTGTCCGGCTTGTCCGGGCAGCAGAAGGGGCTGGAGGCCGGCGGGGTGCCAGCAGCGGGGCAGCCCCGGGGTGCCCGAGGTGCCCGGGTTGCCCCGTGCCCGCTGCAGGTGCGGTGTGGGGCACGGGGCAGCCGCGGAGCGCTGCGGGCGTGGCGGTGGGCAGCGGGGCTGGGGGCACGGTGCCACTCGGTGCCAGCCCTGAGGCTCATCCCTCTCTCTCTCCCTAGATCCAGCCCCCGGGAGAGGCGGGGAGCGGCTCCCGACGTTCCAGCTCCCCCCGGAGCCGGGAGCGGGGCCGCTGCCTCGCTCCCCAGCCCGGGACCGGCCGGGCTTCGGCTCGGCCCGAGC
>VZTG01003101.1:31711-42402 GCA_013397845.1 Melanocharis versteri
AGCTCCGGCTCTCGCCTCTCCTTTTGCCTCGGCTTAACGAAAATACCGCGTTTTCCTTTTTGCTTCCCCCTTTCCCACTCCTGGGGAAGGACCCTTGAGTCTCCCCCCGCCTCGATTGTCACGGCCTGGATTTAATTTGATTTTGTTTTTTTTCAGGTGAAGCATTTAGTGTGACTAAAACGTTCTTGCTTCTCCCTCTTGATCATTCTCTTTTCCTTATTAAACAGTTCCGTGCTGAATTATTTTTCCTCCTTTCCCAACCCTTCCTCCCTCCAGCTTTTTTATCATTTATTCTCTGTGGCTTTTAAGGGTTTTATTCATTAATTTCATGGTAAGAAGGGGCCTCTGTCCCCCTTACACTGCAAAAGGATGAGTGGGATCAGTTTGGCTGGGGGCGATCTCCACCCCTGGGGTTAAAGCCTGACAGAGCTTTGGGACAGAGGTTGGTTCCTGTCCCCGTGGGCAGGAGAAGCTGCGGTCGCCTCATCCCTGGCAGTGTCCAAGGCCAGGCTGAGCGAGGCTTGGAGCACGCTGGGCTGGTGGAAGGCGTCCCTGCCCACTGCAGGGGGTGCAACGAGATGGTTTTTAGGGTCCCTCCCAATCCAAACCTTTACGGGGCGCCACTTCCCCTTCCCTGGGGCGCAGAAGGAGCGTCCTTTCCCCCCATCCTCAGGCGGCCGTGCCCTGCCCCTGCCGGGCAGCGCCGGGCGCTGGAAGCGGTGACCTCCGAGCGCTCCCAGCGCCGCGCTCACGGGCCGGAGGAGCCGCTGGCAGCGCGACCCCTGCTAATCTGGGAATTGTATGCCAGGAAGCGCACACCCAGCCGACCTGCCGGAACAAAGCCTGCGCTCAACGCTCCAGCGCTCCCCGGGCTTCCCCCCGCAGCGCCCCAGCGCTGCTTCGGAGCGCTGCCGGCGCCTCGCCGGCTCCCTCCCCGCACCTGCGCGGGGGTTGGGCACCTGCTCCAGGTGCGGGGACGGAGTTTGGCGTCCCTCGTGCCCCTGCCCATCCCTGAGGAACGTCACAAAACGAGGAGGTAGCGCCCAAACTGCCCTGACCGGCCTGAAACCAGCGCCGTGAGAGAGATGTGCTCCCCGATCATCCCCAGGGTGTTTAGTCTGGATCCTGACAGTGACAAATTCACGCGGCCATCGTTGTTTTCCTGGCAGTGGCAAATTCACGGGGCCATCGTTGTTTTTCTGACAGTGGCAAATTCACGCGGCCATCGTTGTTTTCCTGGCAGTGGCAAATTCACGCGGCCATCGTTGTTTTCCTGCCGGTGTGGCTCAGCAGAGCTGCCCTGGCAACAGCCCCTTCCCGCGGTGCCTTCCCGGGTGCCAAAACTCTCCGTCCTTGACACATCCTTAGAAGCCTTGAGCTCCAAATAGACTCCAGCGCTGTGCAAAACCGCCCGAGACTTCCCGAAGCCGAGGGCTGTAGAAAATGTGGGGATTATTATTAGCGCTCAGCCTCTGCCAGGGCAAGTGTCAAACGCCACGGAGGTGTCGGGAGGGAGGGTTTGACCCGGCTGGGCCACTGAGGGCAGCTCCTCTCGGGGTTCTGGGCACCTCTGCGGGAAGCAGCTGCTGTCATCTGCTGAGAGGAGCCTGGCAGGGGCAGCCAGGTGTCCTCGTGGGAAGCGGAGACGCCGTGGCCGGGCTGTGCTCGGGGAGCTGCTGTGCCCTCTGAGGTCACTTGTCACCCTGGCGCAGCTTCACGTGACGCTGCCACATCCTGCTGGCGGTATTTTAAGGCGCTTGTTTACAAACAGCGCCGTGCTGCGAGAGCAGGGGGAGCTGCTCACGGGCCGTGGCTGATGGAAAGCCTCCGCCAGCCTCGCTGGCTTCCCCCGCGCCCATGGAAAACCAGGGCCCAGCGCTGGAGTGCTCTTCCAGCTGCGGAGGTGGATGGGCTGGTGGGATGGCTCGATCCCGTTTCCATCGCCACGCTCCCTGCTGCAGCCTTGCCCTGAGCCACGCGGGTTTGTCCTGCTCCTGCTGCACCTCCAGCAGCGCCACAAAGCCCCGCTCGTGGCCTCCTCCGGGCAGGATGCTGCAGCAACGTGGAGGGAAAGCAAGGCCTGGAATAATGTCCAGGCTGAGATTCGCAGGGCTCGCGGAGCTGCTGTAAAGTTGAATTACAAATGTGAGCCACTCGGATATTCCAGTGATCCGAGCCAGCAGAAGAGAGTATTTTAAATGAAATATTCATGGGGATCCTCAGCCTGTGAACGCGATAGAGCTCTGCTGCCTTCTGTGGACTCACACTAATTTATTTTTTATTATGACCCATTTGTAGGATGATGGGGCCGGGAGGCTCCAGGCGGTCGCCTCCAGCTTCAGATCCCGTTTTTTTCAGGTGCTCTAAAAGCACGGAACAGCTCCACGGTCTGTGCCCCAAATTCGAAACCGCTAAGGATGTAGCCTGGTATTTCTGACACACCAAGCCTGGGCTCTGGCACAGGCACCAGTTCCTCCCTGCCCTGGCAGCTCAGACAGGCCGCGAGGTCCTTTCTGTGCCTCTGGCACTGCCCTGGGGCCGCGAGGTCCTTTCTGTGCCTCTGGCACTGCCCTGGGGCCATGAGGTCCTTTCTGTGCCACCGGCACTGCCCTGGGGCCACGGGGTCCCCTCTGTGCCACCGGCACTGCCCCGGCTGAGGAAGGGACCATCATCAAACCAACAAAGGGCACTCACAGCCCCGGACCAGATGGGAGAAATATTTGCCAAACAAAGGCTCTATTGTCAAGGAAATCCTCTGACTTTCTGCCTCGAAGACAGAAATGATTCAAGCTCTGGCGCAGGCGGCCGAGGAGCCGTGGGTAGGAAATTCTCCTGTCATGGGCTGAGCGGCTCTGCCGTGGCTGCAGTGGGAGCCGGGGCTGCTTTTCCAGGCTGATATTCCTGCTTTCCATCTGGGAATGACTTGAATCCCTCTGTAGGCTCCAGATGCACCTATTTCATCCCGGAACGCGTTCCAGGGAAGGCTGGACAGGGCTTGGAGCAAGCTGGACTGGTGGAAGGTGTCGCTGGCCATGGCAGGGGATGGAACTGGGGGATATTTAAGGTTCATCCAACCTGTCCTGGAACATTTCCAGGGATGGGCCGTCCCCAGCTGCTGCATCCACACAGCCACCGCTGCTCAGCACAGCGAACAGCTTTGGGGTCTGGCGGTGGGGTATGAAATACACTGTAATGTCACCCGTAATTCTTAAACCCCGCAAAATAAAACACTCGCGTGGTTCCCTTTTTTCCTTCCCAGCTGTAAATTCTCCCCAGCTCTGGCTTTTCCCCCTCCGCCTGTGCCTGTCCTGGTTTATGGCATCGTCACAAGCTCCCGATTGATTTACATGCGGAGTCAATAAAGAGTCTCTCCCACCCTGCGCTGTCCCTGGGTCCCTTGTCCCGGCTGCAGTGACTCAGACGAACATGACTAACTCTTCCCTCTCCAGCAAACAGGGATCTGGGGCTTTGTTCGGCGCCTTGCTCCGCGCTGCTGGAAGCTGCCGAAGAACCGCCCTGGCACGGCGTGACTCACCCCGAGGAGGTGATGTCCGGCTGCTGCAGCGCTGCTTCCGCACGGATCGAGCCCGGGAGCGGGGCTGGAGCGGGGCTGGAGCGGGGCAGCTCCTCCTGCGCTCCCCCATCGCAGCCGCAGGAGCTGCGCTGGGGGCTGCATGGGGCCGGTGCCTTGAAATCAGATCCCAGGCTGGATATTGCCCATCCTCCCCGGGGCTGCTTGGGTTGTTTCCTCCCCAGCGGGGTTTGGACACGCTGCGAGGGTTTATCCACTACTTTGGGGTTTGCATCCAGCCTGTCCTCACCCGCCAGCGCCATGGGGTGGGCTTGGGAGCGAGGATTCCTCTCACCTGGGCTTGGGAGTGAGGATTCCCCTCACCTGGGCTTGGGAGTGAGGATTTTCCTCACCTGGGCTTGGGAGTGAGGATTCCCCTCACCTGGGCTTGGGAGCGAGGATTCCCCTCACCTGGGCTTGGGAGTGAGGATTCCCCTCACCTGGGCTTGGGAGCGAGGATTTTCCTCACCTGGGCTTGGGAGTGAGGATTCCTCTCACCTGGGCTTGGGAGTGAGGATTTTCCTCACCTGGGAGGGACAGCCGTCCCCCTGAGGGTGGAAAGGTGTCCGATGAGGATTTGCTACCCCACGCCCAGTTCCCAGTCTGAGGTGATGGAAGATACACAGAGGAGGAATAGTATGGAAGGAATTCCTGCCTCTGAGGGGGGTGAGACCCTGGCACAGGGTGCCCAGAGAAGCTGTGGCTGCCCCTGGACCCCTGGCAGTGCCCAAGGCCAGGTTGGACAAGGCTTGGAGCAACCTGGGACAGTGGAAGGTGTCCCTGCCATGGCAGGGGGTGGCACTGGGTGATCTTTAAGATCCTCCCATCCCATTCCATGATCCTAGATCAGCAGGACGTGCAGCCAGGGCACTCCTGGCTGTGCTGGCACGGGGGTACAGCAGGGCACGGGGTCCCTTCCAGCCTTGCCCTGAGCATCTCCGGTGACATCCAAGCAGGAACAGCCGTGCTCCAGCCTGGCACTCCCTTTCCTCCCGTCGTCACCTGGAGGAGCCCAGGCAGGGTGTGTGCACCCCGTGCCAAAGGAAGCAGCCCCTGCCTGTCCCCCCAGCCCTCGGGGACATGCCCAGCGTGACAGAGGCGGTGGCCTGGCCCAGCCGGGGAGGCAGCAGGCCCCGGGCCACTCAGCTGCCCAGCCCGTCACTCAGCAGGAAGGAAGGCGTGTGGTTTGCTCAGCGAGGGCTGTAATTAGGCTGATTGGCACTAACTTGCCTCAAAACGCCAGGGAGGAGGAGAGAAGCTCCAGCTCAGCCATTTTATGTGGGATTTTACTCGGGGAAATGCAGCCAGGACAGGGCTGGCTCCGTCCCTTCTCTCTGTGACATTCCTGGGATCCCTTTCAGAGCAGACCACCCCCAAGAGGATGCAGCAGTGTCGTTCCCCTGCTTGAATCAGCCTGGCACAGCATCCCCAGAGCCCAGCTCGGGCTGGGATGGAGCTGAGCCCGCTCTGGTGCTGGCAGGGCACCGTGGGCTCGGTGCCCGGGCTGGAGCCGGAGCGCGTTTCCTGCCAGGCTCCGATAAGATGGGCCTTCATTCACGGCTGTGTGCTGACCACAGGCCACATGAGAGGGCTGGCGTGGCCCACTCGGGAGCAGAGGAAACGTGGCTTGGGCTGGCAATCCATCTCCAGGGAGCTGCTGGCAGGAGAGGCCGTGCCCGGCTGTGGTGGAGCCCTTTGGGTTTCTCCAGGGGCTGGGCACGCTGTGGGATCCGATTCCGGCGCTGCCCGGGGCCGCTCTGGAGCTGCTGGAAAATCTGCCCGCTGCTCAGAGAATCCCAGACTGGTTTGTGATGGAAGGGACCTCAAAGCTCATCCCATCCCACCCCTGCCATGGGCAGGGACGCCTTCCCCTCGTCCAGGCTGCTCCAAGCCCTGTCCAGCACTGATGGGGACCGGTCTGGTCTGGTCCTGCCCTGATGTGCAGGAGAAGGCCTTGGGGGAATAAAGGAGGCTTTTCCTGGGGTGTAAATTGTGTGGGGACGAGCCGGTGAGGCCGTCAGCGATGCTCCCACATGGGCACAGCTGTAATGGGCAAAAAGCAGCCGATTTGGGGCACAGCTGTGGAGGATTTTGGGGGTGGCTGCACGCAGGTGACAGCGGAGGTGCAGGGCAGGGGTGGCCGGCGAGCCAGGAGGGCCGGGCAGCGCAAAACCTCTCGGGCAGCTCATGGAAGGGATGGGAAATGAGTAACGGGGCTCTTCCCTCACCCATCCCGGCCCCGGCCGAGGGTACAGCTGGCAGCCCCAGCCCCTGCTCCACCCCCCAATTAACCCGTGTTTGCTTATTAGGGAAGTTACAAGCCTGCGCAAACACTTCCATTTGCTCTTGATAAAGCCAAGGGAGAAAAAACCCCTGCCCGTGAGGCGTGGCTCCTCCCTGGGGTCTGGGGCGAGCGGGGGCTCCCGAGGGCCACCTGCCAAGGCCGAGCATCCCTCCCTGCCCCAGCCGAGTCCCATGTCCCCCGCTGGCTGTCCCCAACCCTGCTGCTCCCACACAACCGCGGCGTTTGTCCCAAACTTGGCCCGGTGTCGCTAACGGCAACTGCTAATTGTTCTCGCGCTCTGTACTATATTTAATTCCCCACTATTATTTTTTCCCCTTTTAATCATAAAAAGCCTAAATTTCCCTCGGGGAAGGTTATTGGCTCGAGCGTGGAAATATACCTGCGCCTTGCATGGCGCTGGGCCACCGGGGCTTTGGCTGTATTTTTAAATCCAAGTACAAAGTGTCTTCCACGCCAGCATCGTTTAACCCTTCCCGGGAGGGAGAGTGGGAGGAAGGGAGCAACGAGGGGTTCTTCCCTTTTTCTCAGCTCCTGCTTAGAGCAGGATGGGTTTGGATGTGCGGACAGCGAGGTGGGCAAGGAGCAAGTGTGGGATTTGAGGAATCTGCCCTGTTTTCCCCCGGGAATTCCTCTGGTTTTGCCTCTCCCACACCCACGAGGGCATCGCGAGGTCGGCCCAAGCATCGCCTCCTTCCCAGGCCGCCTCCTGCCACCCCTGCGGGGGCGTGGGGGGGCTCAGGTGCCCCGAGGTAACCCGGAGCCTCAATACCTTTGAGGATGTGGGCCAAAGTCACGCAGTCTGAGTCTATTTCGGGGGAGCGCGGCTGCTCCCGCGGGAGCCCTGGCACAGCCGCCGCCGGAGCCGGCCGGGCCGCAGATGGGACGGGCAGGAGGGAGCTGCTCCCGTCTCCTCTGTTAATGAAGTCACCCGAGGGGGGCTCAGCCCTTCCCCCACAGACCTTGGGGCGCCTTTCAGGCGGCTGCTGAAAGGGGAGGTTTGGGTTTGTAGCTCGGGTGAAGCAGATTTGGGGTCTCGGCCTCATCCCTGCAGATCTCCTGCACCGAAGGAGGGATTCTGTTCAGTGGGAGCTGCTCTGGGCTCTGAAATCCTCACTCAGAAGGAGAAATGGGATTGAAACAACACTTTTTTTTGGCTTGGGGTCGGTCCTGTTCTGACGCTGATTCTCTCTGGGCTGGGAGGACGGGGCAGCAGCGTGGAAGGTTCCACACAGGCTTTGTGCTGGGTCTGGGGGCAGCAGCGGGGTCAGGGAGCACCCGGAGCCAGCGGGGTGAGGGGACAAACTGCTCCTGGCCCGAGAACCCCCCTGCTCTGCCTGCCCCTCGGCAGAGCCCTCGCTCCCCGCTCGGCCCGGCACAAGGGACCGAGTGTCTCCCTCCCTCCTCCCCGAACAAAGGCAGCCACAGTTATTTTTCTCCTTCGTCTTCCAAGCGGTTTCACCCTTGAGTTGCCGGCCTTGATCTGGGATTCCCGAGGAGCCCAGAAGCCACAGGAGGCCCTGGCAGGAGCTGTTTGGGCACCACCAGCCACCTGCCCTCCCCAGCCACCACACCTGCTCCACACTCTCCATCTGCCATGGGTTTGCTCCCAAGGCATCTGGACAAACTCAAGCTCTGGCCAGGCTCCTGTGGAGCTTTGGGGGCGAGGATACCACCCTGGGTGATCTGTTCCGCGAATCCAACCCCGTCCCACCGCGGGGAATGCTCCTCCTGGCAGGAAGGCTGGGCAGGTAAGGGGAGTTTTGCCAAGGGAGCATCCCGCGGGCAGGGCGGGGTTCTGGGGCAGGGAGGGGACCCTGCAGCTCCTTCAAAGGAGCAATTTCAGCATCTGAAAGGAATGTGGCTCCCGGCCCTGCCAGGGATGGGATGGAGGCTGTGCCTCAGGAATAGGGATGATTTCTGGCGGCCTGACTCACTGGCGGCCTCCTCGCAGCCGCTTCCTCTCCGGGAGGCAGAAACTCCCAGTTTTATTTATCACACGGCTTAAAGTAGGGGGTAAGGAAGGAAATGTTCCTTTTTTTAACTCCTGCGTCTCTCCGGGGCCTGGGCCAGCGCTGGCACGGTGAGGTGGCCACCAGGAGCATCCCTGTGGCCAGGGCTCCCCCTCACCTGAGCGCTGTCGGCAGCTCCCCGCAGGCTCTGAGGCCGTGCATGGAGTGTCCCTGCAGGCTGGGGGCACCCGAGGGACCCTGTGCAGAGCGGGGACACACAGGGTGATGGCTCGGTGTGGGCACAGCCACATTGAGAGCAACTCAGAGAGGTGGAACCTCAGGAAAAACGCATTTTTCTCTCCTTGGAGCAGCCTGCTCGTGCTGCTGCTCGTGTGGGGACAAACCTTGGTGACCTGATGGGGGTCTCTGTTTGTGCCCACCGCAGGGAAAAGAGCTGTCACCATTCCCGGGGTGCTGGGGGTCCCTGTTTGTGCCCACCACAGGGACAGAGCTGTCACCTTTCCCGGGGTGCTGGGGGTCCTTCTTTTTGCCCACCACTGGGACAGAGCTGTCACCATTCCAGGTGTGCTGGGAATCCCTGTTTGTGCCCACCACTGGGACAGAGCTGTCACCATTCCCGGGGTGCTGGGGGTCCCTGTTTGTGCCCACCACAGGGACAGAGCTGTCACCTTTCCCGGGGTGCTGGGGGTCCTTCTTTTTGCCCACCACAAGGACAGAGCTGTCACCATTCCCGGGGTGCTGGGGGTCCCTGTTTGTGCCCACCACGGGGACAGAGCTGTCACCATTCCTGGCCTGCTGGGGGTCTCTCTTTGTGCCTATCACGGGGACAGAGCTGTCACCATTCCCAGAGTGCTGGGAATCTCTGTTTGTGCCCACCAGAGGGACAGAGCTGTCACCATTCCCGGGGTGCTGGGGGTCCCTGTTTGTGCCCACCACTGGGACAGAGCTGTCACCATTCCCGGGGTGTTGGGGGTCCCTGTTTGTGCCCACCACAGGGACAGAGCTGTCACCATTCCAGGTGTGCTGGGAACCCCTGTTTGTGCCCACAAAGCTGCCCTGTCCCAGGGCTGGAGGACGGAGAGGGTTTCATTCATCCCAGCTCCGTCCAGGAAGGATTTGGGGATGTTGTGTCACCATTCCCAGGGTCCGGAGCGGGCAGGGGGGCACCCCTGGAATATTTTGGGTTCCCCACCCTGAGCTGAGCTGGGACATTCAGCCCTGAGCACGGGCTGGACACTGTCACCACCCTGGCGGCGCCATGGGTGGGATGGAGGCTTCCAGAGGCTCCATCCCGCTGTTCCCAGTCCTGCTGAGGGGCAGAAACCAGGCCAGGTGCCTGTTTTTTCGGTGCCACGGGGTTTTTTGCACTCTCAGAGGGTTTTCCCTGCCCAGCCATGCCCGGTGAGGCCGCTGGCACTGGCGTGGCACGGCCACGGTGCCCCTCAGCTGAGGCACTGCTCGTGCTCAAAGCAGCTGAGCCGGGTGTGAAGTTTTGGTCTTTGGCTCCTTGGGGCTTTCCTTGAGCTCCTGTTGTGAAACCTTCATTCGCTTCTAAAAGCAGCGAGTTTGTTTTTTTTTTTTCTCATGATCTTCTCTTTTCCCCCTCTGTTGCCCTGAGATAAAGGCTTCTAAATTTGTCCTGTGCTGAAAACGCAGCTAATCCTGATGGACCTGAATTCGCATCTCCCCCCCAGAGGAATTGCACTAATTTTTTTTCCCTTTGTTCTGCCAGGGGACCTGTCCGTTTCCTAGTGGAAAGAAAAAAAAAAATCACTATTTAGGGCAAGGTTTATATTCCCGAAACCTGTGTTTGTTTGCGAGAAAAGAGGACAGGAGGGAAATAAATGAGAAAAGCATCATGCTGCTTTTTTTTTTTTTTTCTCCCTTCCGATATTGTTTTTACAGCAGGCAAGTTTTAATTAAAGCGAGGAACTGGGTCGCTTGTGCTGTCCAGAAGATGCTCTGAGGACACGGTCCTTTCCCACCAGCGTTAATTTGGGAGCCCAGAGCAGCTGGCCCGGCCTGGCCGTGTTGGAAAGGCTCCCGAAGGGCTGCAGGCACAGGGTGGGCTCCGGAGGAGGGGTGGGGTCTCTCCTTGCTGCCCACAGCTCCTGGCGGTGCTGGAGGGGTTGGGATGTGGCATTTCGGGGTGCTGGGTGAGCCCTGTGACACTCTCAGGGCCGGGAGGTGCCGGGTTTGGCAGGGTTTGGCACCGCGGTGGGGACGGCGCCGGTGAGAGGCAAAGCAGGTGCGAGCTGGCTCTGCTGGGAGCGGCGAGCGGGCGGGAGCCACCTGGGCTTCAGGAAGCCGCAAGGGCTCGCCTGGGGCAGAAAAATCCGCCGAGAGCCGCCCTGTCCTCACCTGGGGCTCCCCCTGCTCGGGGCGCTGCGGGATCCGGGGAGCGCGCCGGCCGAAGGGACGGGGACAGGGACGGGGACAGGGACAGGGACAAGCGGCGGCTCCCGCGGTGTCACCTGAGGAGGGGGCGGCACGGGAGGGGCCGTGCGGGACAGGACAGGGAAGGAGCTGCGGCGGTGACCGCTCGCTTTCGCCGGTGCCTGCGGAGGGTGGGCAGGGGGCTCCCCGCAGCCTCTCCCCGAGCTCCNCCCCGCACGCTGCTGCCGGCGGGACTTCCTGATCCCGCTGCATTGGCCGCAGGTAGCGCAGCAGCGCGGGACGGGGCACGGACAGACGGACAGAGCCCATGCGGACGCTTGGCTGAGCTTCATCCCCCGCCCCCTCCTCCTCCTCCTCCTCCTCCTCGTCTTCCTCCTCCCTCCCTGCCCGGCTCCCTTCCTGCCCGGCACATGTAAAACTTGTGCGTGGGGCTCCGCTCCCGTCCCGC
>VZTG01003101.1:42421-84694 GCA_013397845.1 Melanocharis versteri
CGGTGCTGCTGGCGGCAGGAGCCGGGCTGGGATCGTCCCCCCGCGGAGCAGAGACCCCTCCGGCCCCCCGGAGCAGGGACCCCCCGGCTCCGCTGGCCCATGCTGGATTTCGGCCCGGGAAGGTGACTGCAGGAGGAAGCGGCGCCGCGCCGGGTCAGGGTAACCATGAATGAGATGTCGAGTTTCCTGCACATCGGGGACATCGTCTCCCTGTACGCCGAGGGCTCCGTCAATGGCTTCATCAGCACCTTGGGGTGAGCGAGGGGCTCCCGGGGCCGCCCGACGGTGACTCCGGGATGGACGGGACGGGACGGGGTTGCCGAGCCCGAGTGCGGTGGGAAAAGGAGCCGGGAAGCCCCGGGTGCCGCAGCGGGGACGGGGAGAGGTGCCGGGCGGGGGGACAGGGTGTCCTCGGGCTCGTCCCCGGGCTCGTCCCCGGCTCCAGCTGCTGTCCGGGGCAGGATGTGGCCCTAGGGACCCTCAGCCCTCCCTCCCCTGGCCAGAAGCTGCTTTCCCCCATTTAGGGGCTGGGGGGGATGAAAGGGGCTTGAGGAGCGTGAGGGGTCGCTGGGATGAGGGCGGGGACATGTGAGGGTGACAGCTCGGGCAGCCGGGACCCCCCCTGCGCACGGGGTCGTTCTGTGCTCCCAGCCCTGCCCAGGGTGGCTGGAGGCTGCCGGCCCCTGGACAGGCAGGGGTGGCTCTCGCTGTCCCCCCTCAGTGTCCCACACACCCGACGGTCAGCGGGAATCGCGGCGGGGTCGCCAAGCCGCGCTGCCCGTGGCTACCAAATGCTGCCTGGGGCTGGGGGACGGGGCAGTGCCAGCTCCGGGCTGAGGCAGCTCCCTGCATGTGCCAGCGCGGGCCGGGGGACAGGAGCGGAGACCTTGGGGACGTGTCCCGTGTCACTGCTGTGTCCGTGCCAGCCAGCGGTGCGGCTGGAGCGGCCTCTGGGCACAGCCGGGCGGCCGATGCCCCTCTGCATCCGCCGGGGATGTTCGCCCGGTGGCCCGGGGGCGAGGAGGGCTCCGGCAGGGCCGCCCTGGGGCACGGGTGGGTTTTTCCTCAGCCTGACTCAGGACCCCAAAGCGTGCCCGCAGCCCCGTGGGGCGGTGCCAGCGCTCCTGCCCCACGCTGCTGCGTGTAGGAGAGGCTGAGCTCAGGCAGGAATGCTGACTTGGATGGGATTCCTGGGGCAGGAGCTGCCCGGCTCTATAATCTGCGCTGAATGCACTTGCTCCCACATGCCTGCGCCGGAGCAGAGCCGCACATACCTGCGCCCACGCGCGTTCCCTCGCCCACCGCCGGGCACGCGCGGCCCCTGGGCTGGTGCCCACCGAGGCTCCCTCCACCTGGCTGCCCAGAAATGGGGTGCAACGGGGTGCAGAGGCGCCCCGAATCCCCGTGTGCGCAGCCGCAGCGTCGGGCAGCAGGTCCTGCAGGTGCAGCCTGTCTGTGCCAGCCCTTCCTGCATCCCCACGGGTGGTTTTGGAGAGGTCTCCTCGGAGCTGCCCCCGTGCCAGAGCTGTCCCCAGGCGGAGGATGCTGAGCACTCCTCCGGCCTCTCGGAAACGGGGTCTGGAGGAGGCTCTGCAGGGACCCAGCGCTGGTTTTTGTCCCCAGAACAGGTCCCAGCGGCTCGATTAGAAATGTGTGGATTTTTCGGGGCTCTGAGCCCTTTGCAGCTCTGGCCCTTTTTGCCAGGTGTTTTTCTAGGCTTCCCTAGAAGCAGCTGAAGAGCAGGGCTTGCTGGGAGAGCCTCTTCTCCCCGGCCCCAGCACATCCTCTGCTGAGCAGCCCCACTTTCCCAGGCTTCTGCTTCCTGCAGGTTCTTCCCCCCCGCTCTAAAATTGTTTTCCCTGGTGCCCTGCGACCTGGGAGACCCAACCACACCTTAAATCACTTGGTGATAAGGGACCAGGTGACTCACCGAGAGTGCTCCTCCTGCCACGGGGACCTTATTTAGCTCATTTGCAAGGCAAACAGCTCTGCCAGCCCACGCGGGCGCCCTGCGGAAGCGTTCCTGACATCCTTCCTTGTGGAGGGGCTGGCTCTGAGCTGTGGGATCGCCTGGGGTCTGCAGTGGGATCCTGTCTTTGTGGGGTGACACGGAGCGTCCCCAGGTGCTGGTCGCCAGTGCCACATTGAGGGTGGCTGCTGTGACACCCGTGTGCCAGCGCCCCGTGGAGCAGTCCGGGGCTCTCGGGGTGTGGGGTGGAGTTGGGGGGAGCCCTGCAGCCCCCACCTGAGGCTCCTCTGCTCCCAGCCCCTCAGATCTCTCTGTCGGGGCCCTCGGGCACGAACCCTCCCTTTCACCCCCTCTCTGCAGTGGGCGTTTGCTCGCGAGCAGGAAAAACATCCCGGGATGGGCGCGGAGCTCAGGCTGGGCTCGGTGGGAGCGCTGAGCCAAGATACCCAAACCGGCCGAAACGCTCGGGCCAGCCCAGAGCAGCGCCCTGGGAAGGCAGAAATGGGCTCAGGGCCGGTCACAGCGGCCTGGGAGTGACCCCTGGGGGACTGCGGCACGGGATGGGCGGATTGCAGCAGCCAGGAGTGGTTTTGGGGACACGGGAAGCTGCCCAGGAGGATTTTGTGCTGCCCCATCCCTGCCAGGCTCCCAGAACCTTCCAGAACGGGCTCTTGCAGAGGGGAAGGGTGGGTGACAAACCCAGCTGGGTGCCAGGCCGCTGTTTCAGGTGAAATAACACCTGTGCCTGTGGTTGCAGGTGGATTTCGGGGTGGAGCAGCTCGGGGAGATGCAGTTGGTTAAAGGGTAACTCTAGCTCCGCCGGGTCAGGATGAACCTGTCCCTGCCGGGGGGAGAAGGAGGAGGAGGAGGAGGAGTCCGAGCCCTCCTGGCACCGGGACAGCACCGAAAAGCTGCATTTTTGTGGCTGCCCAGCTGCCTTTACTCTCTCCTCCCTGGGGCAGCGCCCACCCTGCGGGTGCCAGAGGAGCCGACCTGGCCTCGTGGCCAACAACGAGCTCTCACCACCCTCCTCTTCCTCCTCCTCCTTTTCCTCACCTGCAGGGATTTCTGGGCTTTGTATTGGGGTTCTCCTGGCTCTGTTGGGGTTTCCCTTCTCCCAGAGCCCCCCTGGACCCCGGCGTGCCCGAGCTCCCCTTGGCATCGTCTGTGCCACGCCTGGGGAAGGTTTTTGCCCAGCCCAGGGGGCTCCAGCTGGGGAGGGGTCGGGAGGGTCCGACTGCCCCCGATTTTGCAGCGCTGGCCGAGCTCCTTCTCCTCTGACCCCGGGGAAGGCTCTGCCTCGCACGAGGCCGAGCGCGCTGGGCCCGGGCCAGGGAATCACTCTGCGCTCGGGATTTGGAAGCCCCGCTGGAAGCCCGGCGAGGACTCCGGGGCTAAGAGCCGGCCAGATGCTCGCCCGCGCCTTGAGGGGCTCATCGGGGCAGGATCCCGCCCCTCCCGCTCCCGGGGGGAATTTGGAATGGCAAAATGACATTCCATGGGTGCATCCCGCCTCCTGCCTCGCTCAGGATCCTCCTCCTCCCGGTGCTTGGACACCGTTTCCCCATTAAAAGGTGCCCTCGCACATCCCCGCTGCTCTCTTGGGGAGCTTCCCTCGCCCATCCCTCCGCGGGAATGCCGATTATTAGCGGGAGCGTGTCTCGGCCCCAGCAGCTTCCCAGGTGACTCATGTCCACCCTGTCAGAATCCTTTTTCTGGTTTTTATTTTCAGCAATTTTTGAACTGAGGAATGTTCGCCCAGAGTATCAGTTTAATAAAAAGAACACTTCGCGTTCCTGCCGAGCGCGTAATCCTGGGATTAAAGATGCTGAAAGTGCCTTGAGATCGTTAACTAATTAAGACTTCCAGGCTGGCAGGTCGCTGTCTGTAATCCTGCCCGGTGGAGCGGGGATGCGGGGCACGGGGCAGCGCTGCGGCAGGGCCGGCCGGAGGGAGAGGCTCCCGTGCTGTTTTCTTCAGTGCTGAAAATAAACCAGGCAGGTCAGGCACTTCCTCAGAGACCTCCAGCCGTGAGAGCGGAGGATTTGGGGGTTTAAAGTGCCCAGATGAACCGAGCCCTTCTGCATCCACGGGCATTGATGGGAGCTGGGGATGTGCTGAGGGTCAGGGCTTCGCTCCCTGAGCCCCGCCCATGGATTGGGGTCCTCAGCCCTCGGTGGTTTTTGCCCCCAGGCACATCCCGAGGGTTTCTTCTGCCTTGTCCCCCGTCAAAATAACAGAACAGAAACCAAAACTGCCCCCGAGTGACACCAGGGCTGGGCTGGGGCTTTGCATGTCCCCTGCGCTGCTGCGGCCACTCTGGTTTTCCCCGTTTCCCTCTTTCCCTGCCCTCCCAAGGCTCCGTGCCCTGCAGGGATCTGGGAATGTGCCTGGCTACTTCCCTGCCGCCACAACCCGTGGAAAAGGTATTTGGACAGCCCCAAACTCCCTGCACTGCCGCCCACGGGCGCTCCCAAAGACAGGGCAGCCCTGTCTGGCCGCAGCTCACGGCTTTGGGGTTTTTCCAGCCTTCCAGGACTTTGCTAATTGTTTTGAAGCTTCTGCTGCCACCAGGCAAATTGCTTTTCTCTCTTCCTGTGAAATCTGAGGCTGTTCTGCCCGGGAGAACAGGCCCCGGGGAGCCGTGAGGAGCACGGGGGTGTCAGAGCCGGGTGCCAGCCCACGCCTCCGCACCAAGGACACGGCAGCACCGGGGTCCCCGGGGTCCCCATCCATCAGCACCGAGGCCAAATTCCTCTCTGCCGAGCGAAAGGAATTCTCCCCTCCTCCGGAGAGCGGCCGGGCTGGGGGAAGGAGGCTGGATCTGCGAGTGGGGTGGATCTGCCTGGTTTTCAGCCCTCCTCGGAGCAGCGCGTCCAGTCTCCAGCGATTTGCGGGTCGTTTTGTGTGCTGGGGACACGGAGAGTCCCCCGGGGGTGGCGGGGACAGCGCAGGCTGCGCTCTGCCTTTGCTGCACCTGGCCGCTCCGGGCTGCTCCTGCCCTGCTGTCCCAGGGACAGAGCTGCCCCACGATGGATTCTCCCTCCGGGGAAGCGCTGCAGGCGCATTCCCGCATCCTCCCGCACGCTCCGCAGGTGGGGACACGCTTCCCTCTCGCTGTCCCGGGCAGGAGCAGAGTTTCTCCTGCCGCTCCGGCTTCCCGGGGCTGGGGAAAGCGGGCGAGCGGGTACAGCCTGTCCTGCTGGAGCACCCAGCTCCCTCGGGAGCCTCGCACGGAGCTCCCAGCGCAGGGAGCCCCTCGGGCGGTGCTCGCTCCTCTGTGCTTCGGGCAGATCCCCCCGCCGGGCTCTGCTTTGCCGTTCTTGGTAGCTCTGAACAGCAAAGTCCCATCCATCCCAAAATCAGCCCCCGGCAGCCAAGGCCAAGCCCGTGAGATTTTGCCCAACGCTGGGAAAACAGAGGTGGGCAGGGAGGAGACATGGAGCCTTGATCTGATGGGCAGAGCCTGCAGCTCTGATGAGATAATAATTAATAACCGGGTTGAGGGGGCCCTGCCACCTCCATCCACAGCTCCTGCACCCTCTGTGTCCCGGTGGGAAGAATTCCCATCCAGAGAAGGAGAAGCAGTGAATGGAAGCTGAGCTCCTCCCATTTTGGCTGGGTTAAGGGTGCAATAACACAGCTCTGTGTGCCAGGGGGGAGCTGGGCAGGGCAGGGTCTCCTCTGGCACAGGTCACTGAGCAAAGGGCCTGGGGTGACAGCCACGAACCTTCCCCGGTCCTTCACTGCTGTACCAGCGCTGTGTGCCCGAGGGAGCGGCGTGGAAAACACCCTGGGAAGCAGCGAGAAACAAAGGAAAGGGTGTTCAGCTCCTGCAAAATATGTACGGGTGGGGAACAGGTGGGAAACAGGAGGAGCAGTTCTGGATTTGTCCCTCTGGGCCAGGCGATGGTGGCACAACCGCTCCGCTCGCTCGGCCCCGCTGCCGTCCCGCTGCTCCTGACCCTGCTGCCGCTCTTTGTCCCCCTCAGGCTGGTGGACGACCGGTGCGTGGTGGAGCCGGCGGCCGGAGACCTGGACAACCCCCCCAAGAAGTTCCGAGGTGAGACTGGGGCAGCTCCATCGCTCTGGGAGCGGCGTCGGGGCCAATCCTGCCCTTGAGCGTCCACACCAGGGCCGGGGACAGGGAGCCATCGCTCCGGCCTGGGCTGCACCCGCCCGGGCAGAGCTGGGGTGTCCCTGACTGCCCCAGGTGCTCAGGATGCTCCACACGCAGGGAAGGGCCCCATCCCGGTTGGATTTTTGTGCCTGGATCACACAACCAGGGAGCAGAGAGCTGGGAGGTCTCCCCAGCCCCGTGGCTGTGGTGTTGGATTTGGGGTCGGTTTAGGGCAGCTCTTCCTTTCATCCCCCGTGCTGGCGTTTTATGTCTTCTTTTAAACAAGGATTTTTAAATATCACTTCCCCACTCTGCCTTGAGCCTCCACCTTTTTCTCAGGGTGGCTTTAACACCACCCTTCCCCCGGCCACCCTCCTTCCCCCCACACACCCCAAAATGTCTCAAGACATCACATTTTCCAGTGTCTCAGGATCCCCACCAAGCAGTAACCTGGCTCTCAACGGCAGTTATCGCCACTAATTTATTCACGAGTCTAATTAACGACCCATCCAGCATCTCCAGCATCCCACAGCCCCATGCAGCTCCATTCCCAGACTCCCACCTGGCGCTGGAGGCGCAGCAGCCGCCCCGTCCCCCTGCCCGGCCGTGCGCGGGTGTCGAATCTCTTTTCCAGGCGCGGGTTTTTCGGCTCAGCCCGGCTCCCTGAACTCCCTATCAGGATATCCAGCTGTTTGTTTTAATGGCCGGAAAGGTAGAGCTCTCCCTGCTCGATAGCCATCGCCTGCAGCGAGGTGGAAACAACGGGCTGGGGCTGTTCCCTGCGGCCCCGGCCAGAGGCTGCAGGGGATTTTCATGAGCTGTCGCCGTCCCCACATCCTGTGGCCGGACCCTGCCCTATCCTGAGCCGCACACGGGTCGTGCCGGGGCTTCCCGCTGGGAAAACAGGACCCTCCTCCCGAGGTCAGCTCCGAATGGTTCTTTAGAAATGCCAGAACCCACCTGGGAGCCGTTCCTGCCCGGCTCCGCCGCCCGCGGCTCCTCGCAGCGACGCTCGACACCTCGCAGTTATTTGCTTTTTATTTTTCTGCGGTTTCTCTCCCCACCGAGGCTCTTCCCAGCCCGGTTCAGGCACGTCAGGAAAAGCAAATCCGGTTCTTCCACCCTCCCAGGCGAGGGGGCGGAGGGACCCCCGGCTGTGCCACGGCTGTCCCCAGCTCCCCAAAGGACTGACCTGCAGGTTTTGCCCCAAAAGCTGCTCTGGGGGGAAGGTTTTGCCCCCAAAGCCATTCTGGATGGAGAGTTTTGCCCCCAAAGCCACTCTGGATGAGGAGTTTTGCCCCAAAAGCCATTCTGGATGGGGAGTTTTGCCCCCAAAGCCTCTCTGGATGGGGAGTTTTGCCCCCAAAGCCACTCTGGATGGGGAATTTTGCCCCCAGCGCCACTCTGGGTGGGGAGTTTTGCCCCCAAAGCCACTCTGGATGGGGAATTTTGCCCCCAGAGCCACTCTGGGTGGGAGGTTTTGCCCCCAAGCCTCTCTGGATGGGGAGTTTTGCCACCCAGGCCACTCTGGGTGGGAGGTTTTGCCCCCAGAGCCACTCTGGGTCCTGGCAGCTCAGCCCCACATCACCCTCCGAGCTGCTCGTGCCAGGCAGTTCTGAGGCAGGATCTTCCTCCACCTCCCCTCTTTTCCACCCCCAATCCATCTCCCAGAAACCTGCCGGTGCTCTGGCTCAGGTGCCAAAATCTCCGGCTCCCAACACAAGCTGTGCTGGCGACTTTCCGCACGCAACCCCCGCCGTGCCTCAGTTTCCCTCCTTGCAAAACCGGGCTCAGCTCCGAGCCCAGGGCAGGGCACGCTCAGAGCCAGGCCTTGGATTCACAGCCATTCCAGAGTAGTCGTGCTGGGTTTTTTTTTACCTCCCTCACGTTTCTCCTTCCCACCAGCGCCTTTTGCGGCAGCTCCCGTTAATTAGCGATTTGATGGAGGGCGCTCCGGGCGCGGGGGGCGCAGGGCGGCTCCGCTGGCCCGGCCCCGGGGGCTGCTCGGGGTGCCTGGCACGGGATGTGCCGCGGGCAAGCAGGGCTGTAAAACGAGATGTGAAACCCGGCCCTGTCCCGGCGCTGGGAACCGCGCTCGGCGCTGCCCCAGCGGCACTCCCAGGTAAATAAATACGCGCTCGCCGGCACCTCGGGCCCGCGGCCAGCCAGGGAAGCGACTTTTTCTTTTTTTTTTCTTTTTTTCTTTTTTTTTTCTCTTTTTTTTTCTTTTTTTTCCTTTTTTCTTTTTTTTTTCTCTTTTTTTTTCTTTTTTTTCCTTTTTTCTTTTTTTTTTCTCTTTTTTTTTCTTTTTTTTCCTTTTTTCTTTTTTTTTTCTCTTTTTTTTTCTTTTTTTTCCTTTTTTCTTTTTTTTTTCTTTTTTTCTTTCTTTTTTTTTAATATTTTCTTTTTTGCGTCTGAACTTTCTGGGCTGCTATTTCAGGCATAATCAGGGCGATTTCAGAGCCCTTCCTGCCCTCGCCCCGCGCAGCTTCCAGCCCGGGAAAGGGGCTGGGAGATGTGAGGGCCGCGTTGTCTCCAGACATCTGCTCTCCTGCTTCAGCTCCCGCAGCCTGGCCATGGATGTCTGCACTTCCCGCCCACCATCCTGGGGGAAAACAGGGAATGGGGGCAATCTGCAGCGCAGGGAGGGTTTGGAGGAGCTGGGACGTGTCTTGTGCGTCTCCTTTAGGATCTTGAAATAGAGCTGCTGACGCAGGGATTTCGGGAGCGGGCGCTCGGAGCATCCAGCGCTGGTGATGCGGGTCACGGAGGGACGGCCGCGTGTGCCCCGATGGCACGGCCACCACGGGGTCCTCGCACAGCCTCGGCAGGCTCAGGGTGTCCCGCGGGTGACAAGGGACGGGGAGGTGGCTGCTCGTGTCCCAGCCTCTCTCCCGGATCCCTCATGCCGGGATCCTCTCCTGCTTTGGTGCAGCTGGGCCCCGTCAGAGCTCCTTCTCCCCCCTGAAGCTTTCCTTCCCAAACAGCACAGCCATTTCCGATGGGAACACTTCTAACCACGAGTCCAAGAAGTGCAGTAATTCCTGGACTCATTATTTATCCTGATTTAAAGCCGGTCCACAGCCAACGCGCGCTGACGTGACCTCCAGCAGTCCCCACCGTGTCTCCCTCGTGGATGGGGGGACCACTGTCCATTCCAGGGGTGTCCCTGCCCCCGGGTGGCATTGGCCCTGCTGGGGACACCCTGGTGGCTGCTGCAGCCTCACCAGGCTCTGCTCTGCTCTGTCCCCAGACTGCCTCTTCAAGGTGTGTCCCATGAACCGCTACTCTGCCCAGAAGCAGTACTGGAAGGCCAAGCAGACCAAGCAGGACAAGGACAAGATCGCGGACGTGGTGCTGCTGCAGAAGCTCCAGGTGAGCAGCAGCGAGGCACCCAGAGTGGGCAGTGCCCACAGGCTGGGCGGGCGATGGCATCCGGGCCTCTGGCGGTGCTGGTTTGGGATGAGAAGGGATTCCCAGCTGGGTTTTCCCCCTTGTCCCCTGCCCAGCCGTTGCTGTGTCACCCTGCTGATGCTCCTGGTGCAGGGGTGCCGTGGCAGAGGAGCTCTGTGAGCACAGCCCTGCACCCTGGGGCACCCCAGGACACCCCTCAGCACCCCAGGGCACCCCAGAGCACCTCAGGATACCTCTCAGCACCCCGGAGCACCCCGGGACACCCCAGGCAGGAGGGAGCCCTGCTTCCAGGCCGTGCTCCAAAGCGCTGGGGAAGGGAAAGGCTCCCGTTGGCTTCCCCGAGGTTTGGCCAGGGCCCACGTCCAACATTGCACAACGGCCCCAGGCAGCTGGCGAGGCCCCGCCGATGATTCATAAAACCGAGGCTGGGGAGAGATTTCACTAAATCATCTCGTCGGGCCCCGAGCCCAGCCCCGGCCTCGCCATCCGCAGCTCTGCCCCGGGCCGGGGGCTCGGCGGTGCCAGCGCAGGGCGTCGTGCCCGGGCGGTGCCAGGACAGGGTCAGTGCCCGCTGCCGTGCCCGGCCCTGCGCGGCCCGCGGAGCCCCCACCTCCCTGCCCCCCTCGGAACGGGGCTGCGACATCCCAGCTGTCCTGGCCACGAGCGGACCCGGAGGCTCATTTCCGAGCCTGATGGATTGCGCCTTGCTCACGGCTTGTCTTCCAGAGGTTCTGCCGTTTCCTCGCCCCTTTCTGCTGCCCGCGGTGTTTCCCCTCGCGGCCGGAGCAGCGGGAGCTCAGCCCAGCCCTGCCGAGCTCTGCAGGCACCATCTCCAGCCTGCCCCTCATCAGGGAGGCTGATAAACGGGCTGAGAACAGCCCCCAGCCCACGGGGATGATTTCCCGAGGCAGGAGCAGCCAGGGCAGGAGCGGAGCAGCCCTGCCTGCGGCGCCCGTGGTCACCTTCCCGAGCCTGTGCTCCTCGCTGCTGTGTTTCAGTGGGTTTAAGCTCTGTGTTTCCTCGGCCCGAAGCACCTCAGACAGGCTCTGGGGGCTTTCCAGCCCCTTTGCTGATGTCTCCCAGTCCTCCCTGATCCCCCGTGGGCATCCCTGACACCCCGTCCCGGCGCCTGGGGACAGACCCCACCCCACCCAAGGGACAGTGTGGGGACACCAGCCCCGGGAACTCGCATACTTGGGGCAGCCGGTTCCCACTGCCAGCCCCGCTGGCTGGGGGCGAGGGCGGTGCTCAGATCCCGAGGGAGATTTGGGACATCCCGTGGTGCCAGATCTCCCGTCAGAGCCGTGTTGCTCCATGGGGCTGTTGTTAAACTCCCAGAGCAGCTCCGGTGCGGGATTCCTTGGCAGAGGGTTTGTTTTCCTGATGGCAGCAGCCACCGCTGCAGGGTGGTGAGGGTGGCTCCAGGTGCCACCCAAAGCTCTGTGGGGATGGAGGGTGGCTCCAGGTGCCACCCAAAGCTCTGTGGGGATGGAGGGTGGCTCCAGGTGTCACCCAGAGCTCTGTGGGGATGGAGGGTGACTCCGGGTGCCACCCAGAGCTCTGTGGGGATGGAGGGTGACTCCAGGTGCCACCCAGAGCTCTGTGGGGATGGAAGGTGACTCCAGGTGCCACCCAGAGCTCTGTAGGGACAGGTCATTCAGAGCCCCCCCCGCTTGGCCACTCAGGCCCTGCTGGCCCATCCTCCCTCCCAGTGCCAAGCCGTGATTCCAGATGTTTCCCAATTCCTCTGCCCTCAGGTGAAAGGGGTGAGAGCAGGATGGGAAGGGGCTGAGGCTCTCCCAGCTCCATCCCTCGCTGTTTCCCATCACAGTTTTGGGGGAGCCCTGGGCTGGAGCTGCCTGGGCTGTGCCCAGCCTGGCGCCAGGGCTGTCGGCGCTCCCTCGCCATTCCCAGATTTGCCGTGGGAGCGAGTTCCTGCCTCGCTCCACGTGTGTCAACATCCCACCGCTGCTCTGACTGCCAGAGCCGGCGCATGGAAAATCTCTGTGGTTTTGGAGAGGGGCTGCTGAGCTGTTCACTGCTGGGGACCCATCCTGCTGCAGCAGGTCCCTGCCTGCTC
Organism: Melanocharis versteri; assembly: GCA_013397845.1. Taxonomy (NCBI): domain Eukaryota; kingdom Metazoa; phylum Chordata; class Aves; order Passeriformes; family Melanocharitidae; genus Melanocharis; species Melanocharis versteri. The sequence continues at coordinate 54,005 of VZTG01003101.1, forward strand.
CAGCTCTGGGCACGGCACCGCTGGCACGGTGCCTTTGGCTCCTTGGTTTTGGTGCTGCCAAGAGCCCCCGGTCCCCACAGCCCCTGGTTTGGGTGTTTCACCCCCATCCCCTGCCTGTGCCCGGCATCCTCGTTCGGTGCTGCCCCAAAACCTGCTGCCCTGGGGGAATTTTGGTGCCATTTTGTCCCTGTCCTAGTTTTTAAAGCCCTCAATTTAAAGCCCTCATGGAATTCCTAGGGCTGGTCAGGGCCACACCGTGGCTCTGGGCTGAGCTCTTGGGTGCTCCCTGTCGTGGCCCTGGGAGACAGAGGGAGGCTGGCCCTGATCCCAGCCCATCCCATCCTTCCCAAAGCCAGGGCTGTGAGTGACCCTGCTGGGATTTGCTCCGGGGAGGGAGGAGGGGGCTGCCCCACACTCAGCTCTTCTCCTTTCGGAGCAGCACGCGGCCCAGATGGAGCAGAAGCAGAACGAGACGGAGAACAAGAAGGTGCACGGGGACGTGGTGAAGTACGGGAGCGTCATCCAGGTACGGGGGGACACGGGTCCAGCACGGATCCAGCACGGATCCAGCACATCCAGGAAGGGGCTGGTGGGATCTGGGGAGCCTCGGGGGGCTGCGCTTCTCAGCCCTCCCACCCTTGGCTCCTGCAGCTGCTGCACATGAAGAGCAACAAGTACCTGACGGTGAACAAGCGGCTGCCGGCGCTGCTGGAGAAAAACGCCATGCGGGTGACCCTGGATGCCACCGGCAATGAGGGCTCCTGGCTCTTCATCCAGCCCTTCTGGAAGCTCCGCAGCAATGGGGATAACGTGAGCGTGGGGCCCAGCAGGATGGGTGTGCAAAGAGCTCCACGCCGGGGCTCGGCTCCACCCCGGGCACCCGGTCCCATCCTCGCTGCCCTTTTCCCATTTCGCTCCCCAGGTAGTCGTGGGAGACAAAGTCATCCTGAACCCCGTGAACGCCGGGCAGCCGCTGCACGCCAGCAACTACGAGCTGGCTGACAACGCTGGCTGCAAGGAGGTACGGGGGGGACCTGGGTTTTTTCCTTCTTCCTCCTTTTTTTCCTTTGTCCCGGGATCGTGACCGCGCTCTCTTGCTCCGCAGGTGAACTCGGTCAATTGTAACACCAGCTGGAAAATCAACCTGTTCATGCAGTTCTGCGACCACATGGAGGAAGTGCTGAAGGGGGTAAGGAAGGAGGGTTGGCTGCACGGGACCCGACAGGCTCTGTGGGGACAGGACGTGTGAGCAGCCGCTTGGCTCCGTGACAAGGGCAGAAAAGAGGTCCTGCCTTGAGGGCTGTAATTCCTGGGAGAATTCATCGCTGCAGAACAGCACAGCGAGGCGGGGTGGGATATTTTAGGATCTGCCGGCAGCAGGGAGCCGAGGGCACAAATTACCCTCCGCCTCGGGGTGTTAAATCGACTCTTGGGGACAAACCCAGGCCCACGCGGTGCCAGCAGTGGCTTCTTGTTTGGGGACAATTGGCAGCTGCTCAGCCCTGCAGCAGGGTGGCCGTTGCCTGGGAAAGGAACTTTCCCTGCCGAGCTATTGTTTGGGGCCGAGGTCCTCCAGGAAGCAGCTGGATGGATACGGATTGTTGGGATCGTACAGACCTTCATCCCCAGGCGCTGTGATTATCCCAGCTTCCCACATCCTCCTTCCCGGGGTGTTCGTGCCTTAAACGGTTGGGGAGCAGAGCCTCTGCCTGCTGCAGGGGTGGGAAGTGATGGATGCACACGCATTTATGTGCTGGGGGTGGAAGCAGAGGAGTCACTGCGTGGATAACGGGAGTGATGGCAGTGCAGGGTGCTCTGTGCCCCGTCCCCTGGGCTCGGAGGAGCATTGGTGCTGCCGGGAGCAGGTTTTAGCAGAGCTCAGGGAGGGTGGATGGGAAGAGGTGACAGCGCCCTGCGGTCCCCAGGGTTCCTCAGTCCCGCCGTGCTGCAGGGAGCTGTGTCCAGGAGGAATCCCGTCCCCTTTGCAGCATGAGGGATCACAAGAGGAGATGCATTGCCTTGCAGGAGAGCCGTGGAGAAATTTCTCCACTGACTGAGTGGTTAAACATGGTTAAACGTGGTTAAACGTGGTTAAACAGGCTCCCCAGGACAGTCACCATCCCTGGAAGTGTTCAAAAATGAGTAGATAAGACACTTCAGGATATGGTTTAGTGGGCATGGTGCTGAAAGGTTGGACTTGATGATCTTGGAGGTCTTTTCCAACCTGAAAGACTCCAGGATTCTTTGACCCTGACCCTCCCCGCTGTGTCCCGGTGCAGGGGGACGTGGTGAGGCTGTTCCACGCCGAGCAGGAGAAGTTCCTCACCTGTGACGAGTACAAGGGCAAGCTGCACGTCTTCCTCCGCACCACCCTGCGCCAGTCGGCCACCTCGGCCACCAGCTCCAACGCCCTGTGGGAGGTGGAGGTGAGCAGGGAGGGGGTGGAGGGGGTGTTTGGAGACGTTCCCAGTCCCTCCCGTGCCGTGGCTGAGCTCTCCCCTGCCTCTCCCAGGTGGTTCACCACGACCCGTGCCGAGGGGGAGCCGGGCACTGGAATGGCTTGTACCGCTTCAAGCACCTCGCCACGGGCAACTACCTGGCAGCAGAGGTAAGGGGGTGGCAGAGGGGTGCAGGAACGTGCCCTGGGGCTGTGGCACCCCTTGCAAAGGCAGTGCCCACCTCGGGCAGGGAGCGATGCCCAGCGTTCCCTCTGGTCCCCTCCGGTCCCCTCCAGCTTGCTCTGGGAGCCCCTGCGACTCCTCCTTGCTCGCAGGAGACGTTGACACCTGACCATCACCTCCTGGTTTAGGACCAAAGTTCCCCCCTGGGATTCCCCGGTGAAGGGGTTCACTTGCCCAGATGGCTGGGTTTGGCTCCTTTTCGGGCCCAGGGATGGCTGGGGCGTTTCTGTGCTCGCCCCGTGCCACGGGGCCGACTGGCACAGCCCGGTGCGCTGGAAGTGGGACGTGACTCATCCTGCCGTCCTCGCCTGGCACGGGGCGGGGGTAAAACCTGGGTCTGGAAGCACCATCTGCCAGGGTTTTCTGCTCCCATTTAAGGCCAGCTCAAGGCCTCCTGATAGAGGCACGAAGGAGTTGCTGTGCTTGGATCCTGGGGTGTGTTTGGCACTGCCAGGACCAAGGACTGTGCTCTGCTGCCAGGGCAGCAGGGACACCCTGGGGATGCTCTCCAGCTGGAGAAGACATCGAGGGCAGCCCCCAGGGCCCTTCCATCACTGTGGGATGGAAAACAGGAAACACTGGGGCTCTGAGATGGGTGCTTTAAACCCAAAGACACTCTGTTCACACCTGGAGAGGAAAGATCTTGGGCTGAGCCCATCCCGGGCTGGTGCTGCTCACTGGGAGCTCAGCCTGGAGCCTCCAGGGAGTTGTTGCTGCCACCCAGAGCCCAGGTCTACTCTCCTGGGCACCCCCATGCCACTCCCAGGGCTGGGGCACCGTGCACTGGGCTCAGGTCACCTCCCCCAGCCCCACCCGGGCAGCTTTCCTCTCTGTGCTGTGTTCAGGGAAGGCAGGAATAGGGATCACACACCATCGCCAGGGGTGTGGAGGGACCGAGCGGGGGGACTGACAGCTGCCTTTCATCTCCCTCTTTAACTTTTCAGGAAAACCCAAGTTATAAAGGAGACGTGGCTGAGCCCAAAGCAGCGCCCACGGTGAGCAGAACCGCTGCTGCCGCTGCCCCAACCATGCCAGCTCTCAGCCAGGGCCTGAAAGCAGGGAAATGCCCCAAAAGAGATCCCTCTGAGGGGACTACAGCCGAGTTTGTCCCGTTGTGCCAGCACAGCATCCCCCACCCTGCACTTAGAGCAGCGTCCCTGTGTCCCGCCTGTGAGAGGACCCTGCCAAAACCTCTCAGAGGGGTCCTGGTGCATGTCAGCTCCCCGGGCCACGGGGGAATGCTCGGGAGATGAGAGAGTTGGATGTTCAGGGGGGTTTTTCTTTGCTGTCGGTGAGGTTTGGAGCAGGGGGGGCCACGTAGCTCAGGTGCATCCACGCCGCTTGTGCTCTGCTCGTGCGAGGCTCAGCCCCGGCGAAGCTCCTGCTGCGTCCCCGCGACGCCGCGGGTGCAGGGGACCCCCGAGCCGGGCTCAGAGACCCCCTCCCCACCGTGCAGGGGGGCAGCAGCCGCGCCAGCCGCAGGAACACCGGGGAGAAGATCAAGTACCGGCTGGTGGCCGTGCCCCACGGCAACGACATCGCCTCCCTCTTCGAGCTGGACCCCACCACGCTGCAGAAGACAGATTCCTTCGTCCCACGGTACGGCAGCGGGTGAGGGGTGAGGGGACGAGGCTGAGTGCTGGGGGAAGGGCAGTGCTGGCGTGTCCCCGTGGGGGTCACCAGCCAGGACGTCGTGCTGTTGGCAGGAACTCCTACGTGAGGCTGCGCCACCTCTGCACCAACACCTGGATCCAGAGCACCAACGTGCCCATCGACATCGATGAGGAGAGGCCCATCCGCCTCATGGTACGGCCCCGCTCCCTCCTCCCGGCCTGGGCTTATTCCCTGCTACCCGAGAGCTCTTTGGGAGCTCCTTCCCTCCCCGCACCCGGGGACTGAAACCCCCTGGATGATCCAAAGGGGTGGGTGGACACCAGCCTGGAGCCCACCCCAGCAATCCAGAGCCCACCTCAGCCTCTCTGATGGGGACAAACTGGGCCACTGATGTCACTGGGGTTGGTGGCAGAGGGTGGGGACACGCCTGGCATTGCCCTGTCTGTGTGATGCTGTTTCCCCATTGCTCCCCAGCTGGGCACATGCCCCACCAAAGAGGACAAAGAAGCTTTTGCCATCGTCTCCGTGCCCGTGTCCGAGATCCGGGACCTGGACTTTGCCAACGACGCCAGCTCCATGCTGGCCAACGTGGTGGAGAAGATGAACGAGGGTTTCCTCAGCCAGAACGACCGGAGGTAAAAGGCCCCTGGGAGATGGGGCCGTGCTGGGCTCCTCCAAGGGCTCCCCAGCAGCACGAGGCTCCTGCCTGGTGCTGGTGCCAGCGCTGCCCTGGCTTCCCTGCCCACAACCCCAATCCACGCCTGCTTCTCCCAGGAGCCTGGCGAGGAAACCAGATAACGGCACAGCCCCGCTCCGGCCCCTCCTAGAAAAATATCCTAGAAAAATATCCCAGAAAAATATCCGAGGGGCTGGGAGATGGCCCCGCGATAGGGGCGGCTGCCTTCGTCACCCTATTATTTTTAGGTGGGTGGGTTCTTGGTGCTTCCTGAGCAAACACAGATCCCTGCGGGACACAGCGAGCGGCTTCCGCCCTGCCAGCCTGGCCCGCAGGGGTGACCACGGGGGTGACCACGGGGACAGAGGCGTTAAATGCAGAATCCCTGGTGTGAGCCGTGAGCAAAGCCCCCAGGCATTCACCCTGGCACGTATAGGAACCATAGGGGCTGCAGATCCGGCCACTGACCTCCGTCAGGGGGTGCAGGATCGGCCAGCAGCTCCCCTGGCAGGTTTCTGAGGCTCTTTGATCCCCAAAACCCACCAGCATCACTGCAGGGACCTGAGTCTGGGTGGGTGAGCAGCCCCCAGCCCACTCACCCCATGTCTCTCCGCAGGTTCGTGATCCAGCTGCTGGAGGACTTGGTGTTTTTCGTCAGTGATGTCCCCAACAACGGCCAGAACGTGCTGGACATCGTGGTGACCAAGCCCAACCGGGAGCGGCAGAAGCTGATGCGGGAGCAGAACATCCTGAAGCAGGTGGGTGGCCCCGGGGCCCCGAGTCCCAGCAAGGCTGGGACACGTCCCGTGGGGATGTCCTGTCCTGCTCGGGGCCACCCTGGGGGCCAGAGGGATGGAAAACCCCCCAGAGGAGGATCTGGCCTCCAGCTCATGCCGTGGTGTCCAGCCATGCACGGGGGGCTGGTGTGGAGCAGGACACAGCCCTGACCTGTGCTTTTGGGCAGATCTTTGGGATCCTGAAGGCCCCCTTCAAGGACAAGGGCGGGGAAGGGCCCCTGGTGAGGCTGGAAGAGCTGTCGGACCAGAAGAACGCTCCCTACCAGTACATGTTCCGCCTGTGCTACCGCGTGCTCCGGCATTCCCAGGAGGATTACCGCAAGAACCAGGTGCCAGGGGGTGACTCCCCATCCCCGTGGAGCCCCGGGGGGGCAGGGGGACGCGGCTCACGGCCCCTCTGTGCCCGCCGCAGGAGCACATCGCCAAGCAGTTCGGAATGATGCAGTCCCAGATCGGCTACGACATCCTGGCCGAGGACACCATCACGGCCCTGCTGCACAACAACCGCAAGCTGCTGGAGAAGCACATCACCAAGACCGAGGTGGAGACCTTCGTCAGCCTGGTGCGCAAGAACCGCGAGCCACGGTGCGTGTGGGGGCTCTGCGGGGTGTGAGGGCAAAGGGGAGCCCCGGGGAGCCCCTCTCTCACGGCGGAGCTGCCCCTCCCTGGCAGGTTTCTGGATTATCTCTCGGATCTCTGCGTGTCCAACCACATCGCCATCCCCGTCACCCAGGAGCTGATCTGCAAGTGCGTGCTGGACTCGAAGAACAGCGACATCCTCATCAAAACCGAGTGAGTGGCCAAGGGAGAGGCTTTCCACCCTGGGGATTTGTCGTGGGTTGGGTGTCAGGCACCCACCAAAGCCTCTCACTCTGCAGCTGGACAGAGGAGAGAAAATAAACAAAGGGTTCGTGGGCTGGGATAAGGACCGAGAGAAATCGCTCGTCAAATAGGCGAAACAGGCTCTAATTAGAGATATGAATTGAGTTTGTTCCTAACTAAATCAGAGCAGGATAATGAGAAGTAAAATAAAACCCACTACAGGGTGGGCCTGTTCCCACTGAAGCCCCGCCACCCCTCGAGGTGCAGCCCCTCCATCCATGGGAGCATCTCCAGATTTGCCCCTTTCCTGTCCCAGGCTGAGGCCGGTGAAGGAGATGTCCCAGACCCACGAGTACCTGAGCATCGAGTACTCGGAGGAGGAGGTCTGGCTCACCTGGACGGACAAGAACAACGACCACCACGAGAAAAGCATCCGGCAGCTGGCGCAGGAGGCCCGGGCCGGCAATGCCCATGACGAGAACGTCCTCAGCTACTACAGGTGACGCTCCTGTGGCTCCTCCTCTCCAGGTGAGGCTGTGAGGGTTGCACGGCCTCACTCCCTCTCCCCCTCACCCCTGGGCAGGTACCAGCTGAAGCTCTTTGCCCGCATGTGCCTGGACCGCCAGTACCTGGCCATCAAGGAGATCTCCCAGCAGCTGGGGGTGGACCTGATCTTCCTGTGCATGGCAGATGAGATGCTGCCCTTCGACCTGCGCGCCTCCTTCTGCCACCTCATGCTGCACGTGCACGTGGACAGGGACCCCCAGGAGCTGGTGATGCCCGTGAAGTTCGCGCGGCTCTGGACGGAGATCCCCACGGCCATCACCATCAAAGAGTGAGACCCGCCGGGGCTCAGGGTGGCTTTGAGGGACAGGGCGGGACAGCGGGTGGCAGATGCCGTGGCAGGGAGCATTTGTGGAGTGACCTGGGGAGGTCTGAGCCCTCAGAAGGAAGCGGCCTCCATCTGTCACAGCATCACTGCTGGTCAGGGTGGCTCAGGAGCTGCCTGGACAGAGCTCCTGCCAGCCGGGCGTGAGGACACTTGCTGTCCCCAGCTCAGCCAGACGTGTCCCCCCCGCAGCTACGACTCCAACCTCAACGTCTCGCGCGACGACAAGAAGAACAAGTTTGCCAGCACCATGGAGTTCGTGGAGGACTATCTCAACAACGTGGTGAGCGAGGCCGTGCCCTTCGCCAACGAGGAGAAGAACAAGCTCACCTTCGAGGTGCGGGCGCTGCCGGGGTCACCGGCGCCTTGCAGGGTGTGCCACACCCCTGCCATGTCCCTGTCCCCCACGCCGGATTCTCCTGCTCAGCCCCGAGCAGGGCAAGGTCTGGAGCTGCCTTGTCCTCCCCCAGGTCGTCAGCCTTGCCCACAACCTCATCTACTTCGGCTTCTACAGCTTCAGCGAGCTGCTGCGCCTGACGCGGACCCTGCTGGGCATCATCGACTGCGTCCAGAACCCCCAGCTGATGATGCAGGCGGTCTACAACGACGAGGTGACAGGTGAGTCCCTGCCCATGGCCAGGAAGGTGTTTTCCATGGTCTGCCCAGTGCTTTCCAGTTTTGGTGGTGAGAAGCCCAGACACTGGCTTGCTGCCATCGCTGGGAATGCAGTAGGACGTGGGGTGGTGAGCCCCTGCCCGTGCCAAAAGAAATGTTCGGTGCTTTCTGCTCATTCTCTGATTAACTTTGCAGCATTTTCCAGTCTAAGTGGGTCCTTCCTTGGTCCTCTGCCACCTCCCTCTCCACCCACACTAACTGTGGCTGCCTCCGCAGGGAAGAACGTGCGGAGGTCGATCCAGGGCGTGGGGCAGATGATGTCCACCATGGTGCTGAGCAGGAAACAGTCCATCTTCAGCCCCCCCAGCCTCAGCGCCGGCTCCACCCCGGAGCAAGTGGACAGAGGGAGGAGCATCGAGAACGAGAACATTGTGGTGATGGAGACCAAGCTGAAGATCCTGGAGATCTTGCAGGTTGGAGCCGGTGGAGTGGTGGGACCTGTGGGATTGGGGTGTGTAACGTGATTTTCTCAAGCAGGGGCACAGCTGGCATGAAGAAGGCACTCCGTCACTTCTGTTTTCCTCTTCCCTGCTGCTTCCAGTTCATCCTGAACGTGCGGCTGGACTACAGGATCTCCTACCTGCTGTCCGTCTTCAAGAAGGAGTTTGTGGAGGTTTACCCCATGCAGGACAGCGCGGCCGACGGGACAGCTCCAGCCTTCGACTCCACAAGTAACTCTCTCACTTTGCTCCTGGTACACCCCCGGCTCAGCAAACCCCAGGGGCTGGGAGGACACGGGTGGCAGAGGTGACATCTCCGGCAGAGGTGACATCATATCTCCAGCAGCCGCTGCTGGCAGGGCGCAGGGAGGGCTGGGGTTTGTGTTTTGGTGGGAACAGGATCAGGGAGCTGGGTGGGTTCCTGTGGGCTCCTGCCAAGACACAGGGCTGGCGTTGTCCACCCTTTTCACTCCCTTCCTCTCCCTGCAGCCGCGGCCATGAACCTGGACCGGATCGGGGAGCACGCCGAGGCCATGTTCGGTGTGGGGTGAGTCCCTGCCGCCGTAGCTCCCCTGGCCACAGGGCCCTTCCCCTCCTGTCCATCCCGCCCAGGCTGGGAGCTGCAGGATGAGGAGGACGAGGCTCTAAAGGCTCTGAAGTCGTCCCCATCAGCCCCTGAGCTCCGTGTTAACACCCAGCGCTTCCATCCCGCTCCAGGAAGTCGAGCAGCATGTTGGAGGTGGACGACGAGGGAGGGAGGATGTTCCTGCGGGTGCTGATCCACCTGACCATGCACGACTACCCCCCGCTCATCTCCGGCTCCCTGCAGCTCCTCTTCAAGCACTTCAGCCAGAGGCAGGAGGTCCTGCACACCTTCAAACAGGTGACGCTGAGGGGATCTGGGGCACCCCACACCTGGCTGTGGGTGGGGGACGTGGGGTGGATCCTGGCTCTTTCCTTGGGAGGGAGATCTGGGAGCGGGATTTGTGCCCCGAACTGGAAACTGGAAACCCCTGGGAATGTCACTGCAGGTCCAGCTCCTGATCTCAGCCCAGGACGTGGAGAACTACAAGGTGATCAAGTCAGAGCTGGACAAACTCCGCACGATGGTGGAGAAATCGGAGCTGTGGGTGGACAAGAAGGGCAGCACCAAAGGGGACAGCACAGGGGAGGGGAACAAGAAGGAGAAGAAGGAGGTGAGAGCCCTGAGCAAGACCCTGGGATCCAGGGTGGGAAAGGAGGCACGGGGGCAGCTCACCTTAATCCAACACCTGATGCCTCTCGATGGGCTCGATGGGGAGGCTCCAGGAGGGTCCTGTGGGGTGTAGCTGGAGGGACACGGTGTGACCCTGCTGCTGTTGTGTCCCCTGCAGCACGGGGCTGACGAGGAGGTCATTGCTCCGGGAGAGAAGAGCAGCGAGAACTACCAGATAGTGAAAGGGGTGAGTGAGACCAAACCCCGGCGCACCAGCGGGAAGGGAAGGGGTGAAATCCTGGGGGGATTCCCAAGTTCTCCTGTGCTGCAGTAGAAGCATGTCCAAGCCTGGCTTGCTGCTGCCAGCTCAGCACAGGGCAAAGCTGTCACAGCCTTGCACTGAGGGGACTGGGAGGGACTGGGTGGGTGACAGCTACGAGGGCTCTGCATGGCACTGCAGGGAGGATCCCCGAGGGGGTGCCAAGGCTTGTGAGCAAAGCAGGGAACACCCGGGATTATGGAGGGAACATCTGGAATGCAAACCAGCCCCGGTGCTGGTGGCCATCCCGAGTGGCTCCGGGCTCAGCCCCTGCCCGCCGTGGTCCCTCTGTCCCCAGATCCTGGAGCGGCTCAACAAGATGTGCGGGGTTGGGGAGCAGGTGCGCAAGAAGCAGCAGCGCCTGCTGAAGAACATGGATGCCCACAAAGTGATGCTGGACCTGCTGCAGATCCCCTACGAGAAGGTGGGTGGGCAGGAGCCGACTGGTCCTGAGCTCCCAGGGCAAAGGGGACACGTGTGGACCCCCACTGCGTGGCCCCCTGCCACTCTCACCCCTCCCAGCTCCGCCTGTTTGTCCTCTGCCCCTTCCTCAGGGCGATGCCAAGATGATGGAGATCCTCAAGTTCACCCACCAGTTCCTGCAGAAGTTTTGTGCTGGCAATCAGGAGAACCAGGCCCTGCTGCACAAACACCTCAACCTGTTCCTGACCCCGGGGGTAAGGAGAGGGCAGCAAGGGGTGGTTGAAGGCGGCAGCACGGGGAGGGAATTTGGCACCGCTCCCGAAGCTGAGAGCATGGGATGGAAAAGCCAGGAGGAGACACCAGGCAGGACAGGAGCTGGGGACAGCTCCTGCAGCCCCCTGACCTCACTCTGCCCCCTGTCCCCAGCTGCTGGAGGCGGAGACGATGCAGCACATCTTCCTCAACAACTACCAGCTGTGCTCGGAGATCAACGAGACGGTGCCGCAGCACTTCATCCACTGCGTGGCCACCCACGGCCGCCACGTCCAGTACCTCGACTTCCTGCACACCATCATCAAGGCCGAGGGCAAGTACGTCAAGAAGTGCCAGGACATGATCATGACCGAGGTGAGGACCTCTCCTGCGGGGCAGGAGCTGGGGGGAAGCAGGGCATGGCTCTTGGAACCTGCACCGCTGGCTTCTTCTTTGAGAAGAGCCTTCCAGCCGTGCTGGATCCTCCCTGGAACCAGCCAGCCTCAGCGCTGGTGGCCAGCTTGGGTGGCCATCAACCATCTCCAGGGGCTCAGTGCAAGGTCCAAGAGCCAGTTTGGGAGCCCCACAATTTTTGATTGCACTGCAAAGGCCTGGTTTTCCCTGCAAACACAAATCCCTGTCCCCCTTCCCGGCCTCTGCTGCTCATCCCCCACTGCAGAGGGGACACCTCTGGCCTGGGAGGTTTCCGACCCTCCCTTTTCAGAGTAGTGACCACTGAGCACTGACCCTTCCCGGCAGCTCACCAACGCCGGGGACGACGTGGTGGTTTTCTACAACGACAAGGCTTCGCTGGCCACCCTGCTGGAGATGATGACGGCGGCCAGGGACGGGGTGGAGGAGAACAGCCCGCTGATGTACCACATCTCCCTGGTGGACCTGCTGGCCGCCTGTGCCGAGGGCAAGAACGTCTACACCGAGATCAAGTGCACGTCCCTGCTGCCCCTGGAGGACGTGGTGCGGGTGGTGACACACGAGGACTGCATCACGGAGGTACGGGGTGGCAGCCAGGAGGACACTGGGGCTCTGCCCTGATTGTCCCCTGACGGTGTCCCTGCCCCCTTCCCCCCTCCCTGGCAGGTGAAGATGGCGTACGTGAACTTTGTCAACCACTGCTACGTGGACACGGAGGTGGAGATGAAGGAGATCTACACCAGCAACCACATCTGGACCCTCTTCGAGAACTTCACCCTGGACATGGCCCAGGTGCGTGGGGAGGGTTGGATTGGGAGGGACGTGGCAGTGGTGTCTTGGATGGGGACAGGGTGGTGTCACCAAGACCCTGCGGGGCTGGGGCACTGTGGGGACTCTTGCAGCTGTCACATGTGGGGCTGGGGAGCGGTCAGGGCTCTCTGGCGTGGCCGCAGGAGCTGTGTCACCGGCCACATCCTCCAGTGGGACGCCGTCCCGTAGCCTCTGGGCAGACATGAGCTGGCCCCAGTGCCATCAGCGCCCTCCCTGTCCTCACAGATGTGCAAGAAGCGGGAGAAGCGCCTGCCGGACGCCACGCTGGAGAAGTACGTGCTGACGGTGGTGCTGGACACCATCAACGCGTTCTTCAGCTCGCCCTTCTCCGAGAACAGCACCTCGCTGCAGGTGACAAGGGCTGGGCAGGGCGGCAGGGGGAGGACAGCGGCTCAACCAGCCCCCCAAAACACGGTTTGGACGCGTGTGCTGACGCTCCTGTGTCCTCCAGACCCACCAGACCATCGTGGTGCAGCTTCTGCAGTCCACCATGAGGCTGCTGGAGTGCCCGTGGCTGCAGCAGCAGCACAAGAGCTCGGTGGAGTCCTGCATCCGCACGCTGGCCATGGTCGGTAAGGAGCCATCGCCGTGCCCTGGGGACAGGGGACACAGCCACCCTGGGCTGTCTCTGGGGGTGGCAGGACACCACGGTGAGGGGCTGCAGCTGGGGATGGGGACGTTCAGCTCCGGGATGTGCTTTCTCTTGAGCTTCATCCCAGCACACCCAAGATAACGTGGGGATAGCCAGAGCCCGGGCTTGGCTGGGAGCTCCCTGGTGTGTCCCTGCCCGGACACAAAGCCAGCACTGACAGTGGTTTTCCCTGGCCAGGACTTTGCCCTCGGCGTGCAGCTGCCTGACTCAGGCTGAGGGCTGTTAGCACTGAGTCACTGTGGAAAGGATTGCTGGTGGCTGGGCTCTGGGTGGGGATTTCCCTTCGGAATTCCAGGCAGGGTGCTTGCAGCCTCCCCACGCTGGGCTATCCCAACCGAAACCTGGGGCTGGGGCCTGCTTCCACCCTGTGGATGCTGGGATGTGTGGAAACACTCCAGCCTGTACCGGCCTGGAGGAGTTTACCTGTGTATTCACCCCAAATCTCTGCTGCAAATGAGGTGAATGCTGGCCAAGGGGTGCCCGGACAGGGCGGTGGGGCCCAGCTGGGTGGTGGCTGCCCCAACCCCATCCCCGTGTCCCGCAGCCAAGAGCCGCTCCATCGCGCTGCCCATGGACCTGGACGCCCACGTGAGCTCCCTGCTCAACAGCAGCTCCACCAGCACGGTGCAGAGGAACACCTCGAGCTACAAGGCGGCCACACGCACCTTCCCCCGCGTGTCCACCACCCCCAACCAGTGGGACTACAAGAACATCATCGAGAAGCTGCAGGTACAGGGCAGGGCGTGGCTCAGGGGGCTCAGGAGGGCGCTGGCCTTGCGGTGTCCCCCTCCTGTGCCTGTGTCCCCGGGCTCTGAAGGGAGGTGCTGGGGCTTGCAGGACATCATCAACGCCCTGGAGGATCGCCTGAAGCCACTGGTGGAGGCCGAGCTGTCCGTGCTGGTGGACGTCCTGCACCGGCCAGAGCTGCTCTTCATGGAGGGGACGGAGGCGTTCCAGCGATGCGAGAGCGGGGGGTTCCTGTCCAAGTGAGGCTGCTTTGGGACTGCCCTGGGGCTGGGGGGGGGCTGGGAAGGGTTTGGGACCCTCATCCTGGGTGGGCTGTGCGTCCCTGTGTGCCTGCAGCCTGGAGGGGTGCTGGGGATGGCTCCCTCAGGGACCCCCGGGTCCCTCCCGGCTGTGTGACAATGGCTTTGCTGGGCCAGGCTGGTGCAGCACACCAAAGACCTCATGGAGACGGAGGAGAAGCTCTGCATCAAGGTGCTGAGGACGCTGCAGCAGATGCTGGTGAAGAGGAACAAGTACGGAGAGAGGGTGAGCTCCGTGATCCGTGTCCATGCCGGCCCCGCTCCCAGGCTGGCAGAGCCCTGCCCGGGCACCCAGGGGTGCTCAGCCACTTCTGCCCTGGCCCCGGCCTTGGCACGGGGACGCTGGTGACGTTTGTTTGCCTTGGCAGGGCAACCTGCTGCGGAAAACGCTCATGAACAACTACCTGCAGAACAAGAGGTCCAGCTCCAAGGGGGAGATGGGGGACGCTGCTGGGGGAGGTGAGTGCCCCTCTCCTGCCCCTTCCCCTCAAATTCCCGGCTCCCAAGCCGCGAGGGGACAGGTCTGTGGCTGGTTGCCATGTCCCCACCTCCACAGGAGCAGAGGGTTTGGGGAGGTGAAGCGATGGCTCTGAGATGCCCCGGCAGTGGTGGAGCTGTGCTGGCTCTGTGCTACCACGGCATCACACCCCTCGTGTCCTCTCCCGCAGGCCAGGACCAGGACTGGTCAGCCATCGCCGCTGTCCAGTGCCGGCTGGACCGCGAAGGGGCCACCAAGTTGGTGGCTGACCTCATCATGAACACCAAGAACGAGAAGATCTTCCAGGAGAGCATCCTGCTGGCCATCCGCCTGCTGGACGGCGGCAACACCGAGATCCAGGTGCTCGGGGGGATTGGGCAGCCAGGGGTTGCTGTGGGCAGTGTGGGGGTCCAGTGCTCAGCCCCGGGCAGTGGCTTTGGCCAAAATACCTCTTGTTTGTGCTAAAATCTAATTATTTGGGTTTCCCAGCCCCGTGGCTGGAGGAAGGGCTGGAGGCTGTGGGAGAGGCAGGTGGATCCAGGTTGTTTCTGGAGTTGTGCTGATGCCCTCTGCCGGGAATTCCTAAAATGGCTCAGGGCTGCAGCTCTTGAGGGGGACCTCCAGGGTTCTCCCAAACCCTTTGCCACAGGGAAGCTGAAAAATTTTGTGTGTGCAAAACCCAGTGGGGCTCCAGGCAAAGACCAGGTTAACCTGGACAAGGCCTGGAGTGCTGAGGCTGCTGCTCGGAGGGACAGGCAGGGACACTTGGACCCCGCGGTGGGGACCTGAACGAGTGTCCTTTCCCCAGAAATCCTTTTACAACCTCATGACGAGCGACAAGAAGTCCGAGAAGTTCTTCAAGGTGCTGCACGACCGGATGAAGAAGGCGCAGCAGGAGACCAAGTCCACGGTGTCGGTGAACATGAGTGACATCGGGAACAAGCCCCGCGAGGACAAGGACGAGCCGGACCCTGGCCCCAAAGGTACGGGGCCGTGTCACCTTGTCCCCTTGGGAAACCCAGCACTGGCTCGGCGACAGCCTGAGCCGACGAGGGGACAATTCCCTCCAGGACAAGGAGACACCTTCCTGATGCCCGGCACCCCCACGCGGTACCCGATGGCCGTGGGGTTCCGCAAGGGCCACGACCCCGGGGAGCAGGGCCAGAACAACGAGATGGGGGTGACGGTGCTGATCATGGAGCCCATCCTGCGCTTCCTGCAGCTGCTCTGCGAGAACCACAACCGCGACCTGCAGGTTGGTGCTGGGGCTCCAAGGCTGGGATCTGCCCCAGTTTGGCCCCGAAAGGCTGTGGGACCAGCGGCTCTGTGCCTCAGTTTCCCCACGTGCAGTGCACCATCCCTTGTGGATACATTGGGGCTGCGGGGGGAGTTTGTGGCAGGACTGCCTGTGGCACCTGTGGCTCTGTGCCTCAGTTTCCCCACGTGCAGTGCACCATCCCTTGTGGATAAACTGGGGCTGCGGGAGGAGTTCGTGGCAGGACTGCCTGTGGGACCCGCGGCTCTGTGCCTCAGTTTCCCCCCCCGCAGTGCACCATCCCTTGTGGATAAACTGGGGCCGTGGGAGGAGTTTGTGGCAGGACTGAGGTCTGAAGGTTCCAGGGGCGGTCCCAGCCCAAACGTCCCTCAAACCGCAGCTGGAGGGGTGTGGGGAGAGAGGGACCAGGACCCCATCCCTGGGCTCTGCTCCACAGAACTTCCTGCGGTGCCAGAACAACAAAACCAACTACAACCTGGTGTGCGAGACGCTGCAGTTCGTGGACATCATGTGCGGCTCCACCACGGGCGGGCTGGGGCTGCTCGGCCTCTACATCAACGAGTACAACGTGGCCCTCATCACGCAGACCCTGGAGACCCTCACCGAGTACTGCCAGGGGCCCTGCCACGAGAACCAGGTCTGGGGGGCTCCCTGGGGGCCATTCCCCAAATCTGACGGCTGGTCAGGGGAGGATTTGGGGGGGGATGTGGGGGAAAGCAGCGGAGGCAGGGACAAGGTTTGGTCTGAGTGTGAACAGGAGAAGAACGTGGGCAGCAGAGGCCGCAGGGCTCCTGCACAGGTCACCAGCTGCTGCCTGGCTGCAAAATGTGGTGCTGCAGATGGGGGGTAAATAATTCAGTGGTGTGAGCGGGGCCTTTGCAGGGAGAGGGGAGGTGTGGGGGCTGCAGGCAGGGCAGTGCTCTGCAGCAGGGCTGTGCTGGAGGGTGGAGCTGGGAGGACTGGCAGGATCTGCGGGATAACGCATCGCCCCACTCCCCCAGAGCTGCATCGTGACCCACGAGTCCAACGGGATCGACATCATCACAGCCCTGATCCTAAACGACATCAGCCCCCTCTGCAAGTACCGGATGGACCTGGTCCTGCAGCTGAAGGTGCACAGAGGCCTGGGCTGGGGCGGTGGGGATGTGTCTGTGTGTCACCGCGTGTGTCACCGTGTGTCACCGCATGTGTCACCACGTGTGTCACTGCAAGGACCCACTGGCAGGGTCACGGGCTGTGCTGTGGGGTGAGGTGGTCACTGTAGAGGGGACCCTGCCTGTGTCAGACCCTCGTGGGAGCGCGTGGGGCAGGGCTGGGGCAGCTCCACCACACTCAGATGCCTGGCACAGGGGAGCTGGCGGGGATATGGGGTAATTCTGCCCACCCCAAAGCCCTGGGCAGTGGCACGGCACAGCTCCCCTCACCACGGGCTTCTCCTCCCCAGGACAATGCCTCCAAGCTCCTCCTGGCCCTCATGGAGAGCAGGCACGACAGCGAAAACGCCGAGCGGATCCTCATCAGCCTCCGCCCTCAGGAACTGGTGAGGGGACTGGGAATGTCCCAGTGAGCCCCCAGCCCACGGCTGAACGTCCTCTGTCCTGGGTCCTGCTGCAGTTTCTGCACCCAAGAGCCACCTCCCCTGCCCCACTGCTGCTCCTCCTGCCCAAATCCTGGCCCACCTCCCCTGCCCCACTGCTGCTCCTCCTGCCCAAATCCTGGCCGGAGGAGGAAGCAGGGAGCAGGGAGGAGCTCAGTGCCCCCGTGCTGCCTTGCAGGTGGATGTGATTAAGAAGGCCTATCTGCAGGAGGAGGAGTGTGAGAACGCCGAGGTTTCTCCCCGGGAAGTTGGACACAACATTTATATCCTGGCGCTGCAGGTAGGGAGCTGTAAAAGCATCCTGCCAGGCTGCACATTTTTCTCCATATTTACGCACATTTTCCTCCACGATTATGCACATTTCCTCCAGCCAGACCGGCCTCCCTGAGGAGCCAAATGTGCCTTTGGCTGCGGGGAAAAGCCGTGGCTCGCTGGCCATCCTGCACCCCCTGTGCCCCACGTCCCACTCCCGTGTCTGCTGGTGGCTGCCCGCCATCCTGTGCTCACTGTCACCACCCCTGTCCCCCTCCCAGCTCTCCCGACACAACAAGTCTCTGCAGCAGCTCCTGAAGCCGGTGAAGCGCATCCAGGAGGAGGAGGAGGAGGGAATCTCATCCATGGTATGGAGAGAGCTCGGGGATGGAGGCACAGCCCCCCGCGAGCTGCCCTGACCCGAGGCTGCAGAGAGCCTCCCACCCTTGCTGAGCCCGCCTGGGCTTTGTCGTTCAGGATTTGATGGATTTGGGTGTTCCCCAGGGGGACTAAAGAGGGAGAAGCACCTAAATGCCCTTCTAGCCAGAGGTACAAGCCCAAAGGTGTGTGTGCCCCACTGTGGGGTGACACAGGCTGGTGGCCCTGGGGGGGTCCTGTCCTCACCCACTTCCCCCCTTCCCTTCAGAAAGGAAGGGCTGAGTCCTCTGCTGCCGTTCCTTGCCCAGGTACCTCAGATCCCGACAAGATTCAGCAGGAATGTGATTTCCCCGGGGTTTTGTGAGCACTGGTTTGTAATTTGTGGATTAGCAGCACTTGGATGTAATTATTGCAGGGAATCGATTGTCTGTCACCGCGGGGAGCACTCGCACCCCTTCTGGAAGCTTTAATTCATTTGCTTTTCCCTGCAAACCTCATCAGCTGTGGGAGATGTTGAGGCACGTTGTGGGAACAGTCGGATCCAGCTCCTGGCTGGATCCTCATCCTGTCCCTTTCCCCCTCCCCATCCAGCTCAGCCTCAACAACAAGCAGCTGTCGCAGATGCTGAAGTCGACGGCCCCGGTGCAGGAGGAAGAGGAGGATCCGCTGGCTTATTACGAGAAACACACGTCCCAAATCGAGGCAAGACCTCTTGGCTGTTGGCTTTCCAGCCTGCCCGTGGTCCATGAATCCCACCTGGCTCCAGATGCCTCATGTCCGATTATTTTGCACGAGGAGCTGCCCCCTCTTCCCATCCCCATGCTGACAGGGGCGTTAGCTTCAGGAACTGAGGGATGAGCAGCCCCCTGGACCCTTCCCTTCTCTCCCAGCAGCAGGGGGATGCAGCTGACCCAGCAGCCTCATCCTTGGCATGGATCCCCTATTCCCACACTCCCACTTACCCCAGCCAGGGCCGCCTTGGAAGCTTTTAAACGAGTGGCTGACAGTATTCGGATCCTGTGGAGTGGGAGGGAGGAGGGGAAGGCACAGCTGGATCTGGGAAGGAGGAGAAAACCACAGCAGGGCAGGGTGTGAGGGCTCTGCTGCCCGCAGATCGTGCGGCTGGACCGGAGCATGGAGCAGATCATCTTCCCCGTGCCCGGGATCTGCGAGTTCCTCACCAAGGAGACCAAGTACCGGCTCTTCACCACCACGGAGCAGGACGAGCAGGGCAGCAAAGTCAGCGACTTCTTCGACCAGTCCTCCTTCCTGCACAACGAGATGGAGTGGCAGAAGAAGCTGCGCAGTAAGGGCCAGGCAGAGCCTCCCCTGGGCTCCCTCGGTGGGAAATGGGGGGACATTTCCTGCTGGGAAAGGGCTGCACTGCTGGGATGGCACCGCTGGCTGCCCGTGCTCTGCAGAGCGCCTCGCACCTGGCAGAGTGCAGGGAGTGAGGGTTAAATCCCAGCCATGGGATTCCTCCGTGCTGCCCGTGCAGTTTCTCCACAGTCTGAGGCGCACCCTGCTCACATTCCCTGGGATTCCACCCGAGGTGTTTTCCCTGGAAAGCCCTTTCAGCTGCCTTCTCCTAAGCCGGGATCTCGTAGCTGCACGTGGGAAATAAAACCTGTTTCTCTGCCCTCTGCAGACCGGCTCAGGGGCTTCCAGGCTGGAAATCCTGGCTGGAAATCCCAGGAGCTGAGTAGAGGGTCACACCACGGATAGTGGGATGCAGCTAAGGAGTGGTGTAGCACCTTTGAGGGAGGACAGAGCCAGCCTGATCCCAGGGTCTCAGAGCAGGTTTCCAGAGGGCTGGGAAACCAAGGAATGTGAGCAGAGCCACTTAGAAAGGGCACTCCTCTTCCAGCAGATGAGCAGGAATGTTTTCAAAACACTTCATGAATGTTTTGGAGGAGGTGGGAGGCTGGGTCAGTCTGGGGCCAGCAGCTGCAGAGCCCACGGGGGTCTAGGAGGGCACAGGGGGCCCGGGGGGACACAGGAATGACACAGAGGGTCTGGGATGAAACAGGGGGTCAGGGAGGACACAGAGGGTCTGGGATGAAACAGGGGGTTCAGGAGGACACAGAGGGTCTGGGATGACACAGAGGGTCTGGGGTGACACAGGGGGTTCAGGAGGACACAGAGGGTTTGGGATGACACAGAGGGTCAGGAAGGACACAGAGGGTCAGGGATGACACAGAGGGTCAGGAAGGACACAGAGGGTCAGGGAGGACACAGAGCGTCTGGGATGACACAGAGGGTCTGGGAGGACAGAGGGGTGACATAGGGTCAGGAAGAACACAGAGGATCAGGGATGACACAGAGGATCTGGGAGGACACAGAGGATCTGGGGTGACACAGAGGGTCAGGGAGGACACAGAGGATCTGGGGTGACACAGAGGGTCAGGGAGGACACAGAGGATCTGGGGTGACACAGAGGGTCAGGGAGGACACAGAGGATCTGGGGTGACACAGAGGGTCAGGGAGGACACAGAGGATCTGGGGTGACACAGAGGGTCAGGGAGGACACAGAGGATCTGGGGTGACACAGAGGGTCAGGGAGGACACAGAGGATCTGGGGTGACACAGAGGGTCAGGGAGGACACAGGGGCTCCAGGAGGGCACAGGGGGTCAGGGAGGACCCGGTTGGCACGAGGCTGGCTGAGGTTTGTGTGTTGCCTCCTCTCCCCCCAGGCATGCCGCTGATGTACTGGTTCTCCCGCAGAATGACGCTCTGGGGAAGCATTTCCTTCAACCTGGCCGTCTTCATCAACATCATCATCGCTTTCTTCTACCCCTATGTGGAAGCCACGTCCATGGGTAAGTGCCCCGGCACCTGCTGCTCCTCAGGGTGGAAGGGGACGGGATCTTCACATGCAGGAAAACCGGCACTGCCCTCATCCTTGGGCTCCTTCGGGCTCCTCAAACCCCAGGTCCTTTCTGCTGGATAAAGGACTGGGTCAGGATTCCAGTTTGCAGCCCTCCCACCCCTTCCTTCTCAAGGAAACCTCTCTTCTCCTGGGCTGCCCTTCCCCTGTTTGTACAGTGTGGGAAGCAGTGATGGGACACATTCCTGTCATCAGGCAAAGCCTCCATCACCTACAGTGGTTTGAGCTCTTGGATAACTGATGTCAGGGAATGTATCGGTAAAAACCACCTGAACCAACACAAATCTTCACAGTGCAGCATCATCGTCCCTGATAAAGAGCTCATCAGTGTGCCTGGACAGCCTGGCAGCAGCAGTGCCCCTGCCTTTAACAGGCGTGTTTCTCTTGCCAGGAGTGCTGGATTCCCCGCTGATCTCCCTGCTCTTCTGGATCCTGATCTGCTTCTCCATCATGGCCCTGTTCACCAAGCGCTACGGGGTGAGGCCGCTGCTGGTGGCCCTGATCCTGCGCTCCATCTACTACCTGGGCATCGGGCTCACCCTCAACATCCTGGGAGCTCTCAATGTGAGTTTTCCACGCGCTGGGGGATCAGGAAGCTGTCCCGCGTTCCCAGAGCGCAGCAAACCCCGCTCCCCTCCCGTTTCTGGCCGTCCCCAGCTGACCAACAAGATCGTGTTCGTGGTGAGCTTCGTGGGCAACCGAGGCACCTTCATCCGTGGCTACAAGGCCATGATCATGGATGTGGAATTCCTGTACCACGTCGGCTACATCGTGACCAGCGTCCTGGGGCTCTTCGTGCACGAGCTCTTCTACAGCATCCTGGTATGATAAATGCAGGTGGCTGGGGGCACGGGCAGCCTGGCTGCTGACTTAGGAGCTGGAAGGCTCCTGTGACACCTTCCAGGGGCTGATTGATAGCGGGGAGAACAATTCCCTGCGCTCTAATCTTTGCGTGGGCCGAGCTTTCTGCCTCCCGACAGTATCTCTTGCTGTCTCTCCCCTGGTCCTGGGCTGTATCTCTCCTTCTAATCTGCTGTGTGCTTTATCTGGGTCAGCTGGGAGGCAACGTGAGCTGTTGAGGGCAGAGCCGGGGTACATGAGGCCTATTCTTGGCTCTCCTGCTGTGCATAAGTCACTCCATTCTTCTCTGCTTCCCTTCAGTAAGCTGGGAAACTTAAAGGCTTTGTGAGAAAAGTTAGTCAAGGTCTGCTGAGCGAGCCAAGATCTCAGGATAAAAGGGGATATAGATAGGCCAGGCATTATCAAGAGAAGCATCCCGCAGCATTTCTTTGCTCCTGGGTCCTTTCAGCTCTTTGACTTGATCTACCGTGAGGAGACCTTGTTTAATGTCATCAAAAGCGTGACGCGGAACGGGCGCTCCATCCTGCTGACAGCCCTGCTGGCCCTCATCCTCGTCTACCTCTTCTCCATCGTGGGCTTCCTGTTCCTGAAGGATGACTTCATCCTCGAGGTGGACCGGCTGCCGGACAGCAAAGCCAAAGGTTGGGCAGTGCTCGGGGTCGTGGGGCACTGGGGGACCCTCCACACACATCTCGGGGGGTGCTGTGTGGGCTTTTAAACTGGGAGCACTGGTTTTGGGGTCCCGGAGAGGACAGCTGTGTGCTCGTGCTGCACAGAGCAGGGTTTGGGGTTAGTGGTGGCAAAAAAGGGGGCACAGAGCTACAAATGAAGGGTCAGCACTGCGGGGTCTCAACCCTGAGGAAAAGCTTCAGGGCCTAGAAGAAGTAGGAGAATATGAGGCAGCTTTTTCCCAAGCAGGTTGGCATCTTCCTGGGAGCCCGTGGCAGTGGTGAGGGAGGAGCTTTGCAGGGGAGAGGTGCTGCTCACACGGGGCCGGGGTCTCTTCCTTGCAGATGATCCCTTGGGGATGCAAAGGAACGTGGAGACCTTCATGGAGTCATGCAGCAGTGACAAAATCAGCTGCACTGCTGCACCCACTGCCTTGGAAGGTGAGAGAGGCCTGTGGAAATGCCAGCTCTGTGTGGCAGCGTGGAGTTGCCAGCTAGCTCAGGAAAATCCCAGCTTTTCCAAGGTGGAAACTAAATCCATTCCCTGGGACGTATTGGGCAAGAGGCCTGTGAATTTTGCACTGACCCTGGCATAAAAGATGTTGGGGTGGATTCATTTAATCACAGAGGAGGTGGGAGCTCCAGGAGTGCTTGGCTGCTGGAGGAGCTGCCGGGATGTTGCTGGCTGGGACATCCCCAGCAGGCAGCTGCTCCTGTGTCACTGTCACTGCAGCTGGAACCATCCCACTGCCAGGGGCTGGTGCTCTGTCCGTGCTCTGAGTCCTTGCCCTGCTCTCCTCCCCAGAAGCCGACCCGGAGCAGTGGGAACGTGCCTGTGACACGCTGCTCATGTGCATTGTCACCGTCCTCAACCACGGCCTGCGCAACGGCGGCGGCGTGGGGGACATCCTGAGGAAACCCTCCAAGGATGTGAGTGGGGACAGCACCTGGGACCTCTTTCTCCAGCTAAACCCTGCTGCAATCACTGCTGGACCCTCTCCCTGGGAGCTGGGACACATCCAGCTCCATCCCTCACGTTCTCCTCCTGCCCTGGTGCCTCACTCACGGCCGTGTCACGGGGCTGGGGTGGCTGGGGCAGAGCTGTGCAAGACACTCAGTTCTCCCTTTCATCCATTACAGGAGTCCCTGTTCCCTGCTCGAGTTGTCTACGACCTCCTCTTCTTCTTCATTGTCATCATCATCGTCCTCAACCTCATCTTCGGGGTCATTATTGACACTTTTGCCGA
This sequence comes from Melanocharis versteri, assembly GCA_013397845.1. NCBI lineage: Eukaryota > Metazoa > Chordata > Aves > Passeriformes > Melanocharitidae > Melanocharis > Melanocharis versteri. Next base: position 77,394 of record VZTG01003101.1, read on the forward strand.
TCTGAGGAGTGAGAAACAGAAGAAGGAAGAGATCCTGAAGACCACCTGTTTTATCTGTGGTGAGTGCTGGGAATCCAGGAACTGCCCCAAAGCTCTTCCTCCTCTCCCAGGCTGGGGGAAGGAAAAGAATTTCAGCTGGATTCTGGCTTTTATTTATCACTGAAAAACTTGAATCTGTTCAGCGAGGGCTCACTGCAATGGCAGGAGTTTAAACAAGGACACTACTGGAGGGAAATTCTCGGTATTTTTCCTCACCCTGCTAATGAGGTGTTAAACTAAAACCACGTTGTGGGGCTCTTGTCACTGTGCATGACACTCCTGAGATCTTCCCTTGGCCAGTGGAGAAAAAAAGCAGCATATCACTGAAGAAATATAACTGAGAAAATGGTCTGGAATCCTTTCAGTCAGCAGAAGGCATTAAAAAAAAAGAAAACCCCAGTAAATCTCTTTGCTTTTTCCTTTAAAGATCCTCTGGGTTTACTTTACTGGGCAGAGGCAGAGCCAGCAGGACATGGGGAGGAATTCACCCCTGTGAGGGTGATGGGGCTCTGGCACAGGCTGCCCAGAGAAGCTGTGGCTGCCCCTGGATCCCTGGAAGTGTCCAAGGCCAGGTTGGACAGGGCTTGGAGCAGCCTGGGACAGTGGAAAATGTCCCTGCCCATGGCAGGAGTGGAACAGGATGGGCTTTAATGTCCTTCCAACCCAAACCATTCCATGATTCTCTGATTCTGTGATTTTAAACAGAAGTCTCCTGAGCCCCCAGCTGGATTGTTGCCCCCTAGTTTGGATGTTCATGTGCTAAATGCCAACTAATTATTAAAAGCACTTGAATGTCGCCTTTGGGAGGGGATGCACTGGGTTGAATTTCCTTCCACATGTTTGCTGCTCCCTCCCCTCCTCCCCTCCCCATCTCCTCCCTGCCCTCCTCCACCCTTCCCTGCCTTTCCCAGGGCTGGAAAGGGACAAGTTTGACAACAAGACCGTGTCCTTTGAGGAGCACATCAAATACGAGCACAACATGTGGAACTACCTGTACTTCATCGTGCTGGTGCGGGTGAAGAACAAGACCGACTACACCGGCCCCGAGAGCTATGTGGCACAGATGATCAAGGTACAGGTGCCCCCGGGGCAGCTCCGTGGCTATCCCAACCTGCCTGCCCCGGGGATACTGGGAACAAGGGGCTGGCCGAGGAAAAACAGCTCTGGGAAGTCCTTTTGGAAAATATTGGTTAATGGTGCAGTGCCTGAGTTCGTCCTTTGCTGTTTTTTTCCACGTGGTCTGTTCGAGGGTTTGTCCCGTGAGCTGAAGGGTTGAACCAAGCAGGGAGTGGGGTTTCGAGGCAAGGAGGGGAAAAAAAAGCAAGGAAAGAAAAATCCTCTGCACTTGAGCCCATGAACCAACCTAGAAATGGACCATTCATGGAAAAACTGCAGATTTTTGCAGAGAGAATGTCTTTAACCCCTAAGCACAGGGAGGCTGCCGGTTAAACCCTTCTTCCCTCCTCCTCTCTGACCCCTCACCCCACCTCCCCTTGTCCATGGTCACCTTCCCAGAACAAGAACCTGGACTGGTTCCCCCGGATGCGAGCCATGTCTCTGGTCAGCAATGAAGGGGAAGGGGAGCAGAACGAGATCCGCAATCTGCAGGACAAGCTCAACACCACCATGAAGCTCGTGTCCCACCTCACCTCCCAGCTGAACGAGCTGAAGGAACAGGTATGGGAAACAGGGAATTCCCTGTAGGAACCCTCTGTCCTTCCCAAAATAGACACCGAGGGCAGGGAGGGGGAGGCAGGACCTGCCCAAGGCAGTACAACAACAGTACAAGCACAGGGCTCCCGCAGCTCTTTTTTGGGAGAACTGGGGACACTTGGCACACGTGGGTTTGGGCAGTGCCTCATCAGCTCAGAGTTTGCTGGCAGAGGCTCAAAGCAGTGCAGTCAGACACTTGGGAAGCACATCCAAGAGCAGGAGGGCCTGGAATTGCCTCAGCGTGTCCTTGTTGGAATTGCCTCAGCGTGTCCTTGTTGGAATTGCAGATGACGGAGCAGCGGAAGCGCAGGCAGAGGATGGGGTTTGTGGATGTGCAGAACACCATGAACCACTGAGACCCAGCTCCAGGCAGCGAGGGACTGCACCTGTGTCAGCTGAGGAGGCCGCTCCTCCCTGGGCTCCAGGCGTGGATTGTCACTGTCTGGGGACGATGGACCACACGGACAGGGCCTCCCAGGCAGATCTCCCTTAGAGCGCTTGTAAGCAATTCCAGGAGCAGGCACTGGCCCGAGTCCTCCCCACGCCTGCGCCCAGGTGTTGTTCCAACACCCTCGTAGGAAGATAAACCATACAGGACTTTCATTCCTCATTGCAATAACTCTTTATTTTGCAACTGTGGAGGGTTGTATCTTTATCTCCATGTGCTCCAGCCCCTCGGCTGTGGGGTAAGTAGCTGTAGGGCCGCACTATTTAACTTATTCCGAGTGCCACTTGTCCCTGTGGATCTTTGCCAAGCAGCCCTCGTTATCTGCTGTGCCTGCTCCACGCTGACCCCTCTCCATTTACTGAATTCTCTTCATCCCGTGGTGCAGTAAAGAGCAGCTGAACTCAAGGAGGTGGATTTAATTTAATTAACTCACCAGATGAGGAGCTGAGCTTGTCCTAGTGGGAACTAAAAGTCTTTTGCCTTCTGTGGACCAAGGATCTTTGGGCAGCAGTAGTAGGAGCCTGCAGGTTTACAGGAGTTCACTGTGAAGGGGTGTCCTGTGTTTTAGTTTCATCTCTGGTGTCATGTTTTACCTTTTTATTTTTATTTTTTTTTAGTTGTTACTGTTGTTACTTAAGAACTGAAGTGTAAATTGCCTTAACTAAATTAAATACAGAATCATGTTATAATAAAAACTTCAACATGGTAAGAGAAGTCCCCTTCCTGTGCCCTCTGGTGTGTGAACAGAAGCACAGAACACCCCCAGGAGCAGAACCCGAAGCAGGGCTGTCACCCAAGGTGCTCCCCAGCCCACTGCTCCCAGCTCCAGGTGTTTCACATCCCCTGCCAGACGCTGCCATGAAGAGCCACCACGGGCACCAGCCTTGGTTCCCAGAGCTTTGGAGCAGAGCCTGCCGCAGTTTCAAATTCTTTCAGTGCTTGCCAGGAAATCACTGCTGAAACCCGTAAAAAGGAGCAGCTGTTGGTGCTGTGGAGCCCTGGCACAGCTCTGCTCCAGACACTCATCCTTCCCAAGCCAGCCCCAGCTCCAAACCCAAGAACAGCCACTGATGAAAGCAGTAAAGCTCTAAAAAGGAATAAAAAAGCCCATAACAGTGAAGTTGCAGAGCACTTGAAATGTGTTTATGGTCCCATCTAGCAACATGTCATTTAATCCTGCCTTCACCCTCAGCTCTGCACTAACCCACACACATCCCTCTCCTCAGGCTGGGGGGAATCTGCACTGAGCTGGCTCCTCCAGCAGCAGCTCTGCAGCAGCTGATTGAAATCTCAATTAAACTCGTGCAGTGCTCCACTGTCACCATGGCAAAGTCACCCTCCGTCCTCTCCGTCTTCTCCGAAGGAAAATAAATGTGATGATTAAAGTTCTCCCTCCCTGCGCTGCCCTGGTCCCTGGGCTAACACACAAACACAAGCACAGAGAGGTTTTCACATCCTCTCTGTTCCCTTCACAAGAACATTTAAAGCTGCACCTCCTCCCTCTGGGCAGCTCCTGCTTGTTCCATTTTTTGAGATACAAAGGGCCAGGTTTGACACCACAAAGTTCCCTTCCCTACATTGCTCCAGCATGGATGTGTTAAGCTCTGCCCCAGATTCTCAGCAGAAAAAAAGGAGGCACTAAATATGAAGAATGTGCAGGGTAAGGCTGAACAAAAAATGCTGTTGCTAAGAGGAATAAGTGGTTTTATTCATCATGGCAACACGCAGAGCTTCAGGGATATGTACAGTGGAGAAGCTGAGAGCTGGGCCCTCACTTCAAGTCCTCCTCGGGTTTCTTGGCAGAGAACTTTTCCCGCAGTCTCTTCCACGTCCCTTTTTTCATGTCTTCCATCTGTTTCAGAAGGTCTGCAAAAGGAGGAGGGAGACAGAGATGGGGCCAGAGGAAGATAAGCAGGAAAGCAGAGGAATTAAACTCTCTTAAAACAGCTCTGCCTTCCATCTAATTTCCTTTCCTGACTTTTCATCTTAATGAATTTTCATTCCAGGCCTGAGGCGAGGCTGGTTTCCCTTCCAATCAATGCAGGGAGTCTCTTATCACCAACAACTGATACTCAGTTTCCACGCACTGCAATCAAAGCTAGGAACTGGAGCAGAACAAAACTGCTCAGGCTCCCAGCTCTGCCCTTCATAAAGGATGTGCTGAGAGCATTTCTGCGTGGGGCACCCGGCTCCTTCCCAAGCTCTGACACAGAAGGAATATGAAGGGAATTGGAAGATGGTGAAAGAGAGGCTGAGCTCAGTGTTGGGGTGACGTAGCAAATGTGTTCCTTCCACACAGATCCTGCTGTCTGGCCCCAAAGAGCCTTTGCAAACCCTCTGCTGCTCCTGCCAGTGCAAAATCCAATTGATTCTCCAGTTACTCCTCAACCGAATTATTCCTGAACTTACCCCTCATCCAACACTTTCTGTGAAAGTGCAGGCAGCCCCTTGGTGCCCTCCAGTCACAGGGGCTGGGAAGGGATGCAGGGAGCACCCCAAAGACCAGAATGTCCCTTGCCCTGCCCTCTCAGCCCGAGCCCAGCAGCAGTACCTGTGCCCAGGATCCCCCTGCAATCCTCCACTGTCACCCCGGTGAAGGTGGTGTCTTTCAGGCGTGGGTACTTCCCAGGAGAGCAGGAAAAGGAGGCAGAGAGACAAAGAAGTCACTTGTAGTGCGTGACAAGTGTACAAATGTCACCAGCTGGCACAGTCTGAGCTCGTTTTCAGCTGTGATTCTGTTCATCCACACCAAGAACCAGGCCTGCCCTGTTCACCCAGCAGCTGCCCCGGGTGAACCCACCCCTCAGCTGTCCCTCAGGCATTCCCAGGAACGCTGCCATTCCCAGGAATCCTGCAGCAGGTGGTGGCTCCCCCCCAAAAGGAGGGACGGTGGCCAGTGCCACAGCTCTCACCTTGTTTTTGTAGAAGTTGGTGTGGATCCTCACTAAGCTCTCGTACATTTGGTCGCAGGCCTCGGGGTCAGAGATCTGCAGGGGACACAAGTGTCACACGAGTCTGGCTTTACACCTCCACAGCAAAACCCCCTTCATTCCATGGCCATGAAGGAGTGGCTCAGAATTCCCAGAGCACTGCTGGATGCTGGGGACCTGCTGCCCTGCTCCATCCAGGTCTTTCCCCTCCACCTCCCACCAGCCAGGCCTGCAGGAATAACAACACGTGGGATTTCCAGAATGGATCCTAAATTCTGCATCAACAAGATCTGACAGTGAATACACAGGGACAGAGAAGATTATTGGCTGGTGCTGTGAAATGTGGCCCCTCCTGCTCCGAGGCCACTTCTGTCACCTGCCTCATTATAGGGAATCATACAGGACAAGGTGCCAGGCTGGACATTAGAAACCCCCTGCAGGGGGCTAAAAATAGCCTGTAATTGATTAGGGAAATCAGCACAAATGACAGGGAACAGCTTGAAGGGTAACTGGATTTCTATTTCAGTTGGAGGATCCAGCTCATCCCCAACCTGTGCCAGGTGTCTCTGCCTAGCACAGCCCCTGCTCAGCTGCTTTTCCAGTCTACAATGTTTTTCCTGGGTTTTTTTTGTGGTACAATGAACCCAACTTGACCAAAACTCAGTGCTGCTGTTCCATGAATGGTTAACAGGTCAAGAGTAAAAATAACATCAACAGAAAGGTGTCAGGATGCAGTAGGGAAAGTAAGGAGAAGCCCTCCTCGTTCAGCAGGGCTGCAGGAGAGAGGATACAGGCACAGCCACTGCCAGGTGTGCACATTCCCTGCAGGTGAGCCCCACCTGAGTCCTGCAGCCCCAACCCAAACACCCCCGGCCAAGGCTCCAGCAGATCCAGCCACGAATAAGGTGGCACAAACAGCATGCCAGCCCTGGAAACCCAGCAAATCTCATTCCATTAGATTGCTAAGGAGGCCTTGTGACTCTAGCTCCCCTCTCAGAAGCTTCTCCTGCCTCCTGCCAGCACATTCAGCCTCTCCACACACAAATTGCCACCACTGCTGCAGGCATCAATTTAGATTTCCAGGACCAGTGGCAGCTTTGGGATCTTGGAGCCAACTGGTGCAACACATTAAGCTGTCCTGAGCATATGGAAAAGCAATAAAACCCTTCCGAAAATGCCTACTGCAGACTATTCTGGTCACCAGCACAGGATTAGGAGCCTATAATGGCCCCTTGAGGTCGAAAACGCATCTCTGGAACAATGTTTTTATGCTAAGAAAGGGCACATTTGCATTCTGCAGCAACACCTCCGCGCCTGGGAAGGTCTGCAGCCAAGTCAGGCATCAGATTCCCTAATTTATTTCAGCAGCAAAGCCTAAACTCCGAGAGAATTACAGCTGGAGGCGGAATTCAATTGTACAACCGCTGCATTCCATCAGTGTCAGGCAGTGCTGCAGCATCCCAGCATCCCATCCTCGGGGTAAGCAGATCACAGGAATAAACTGAATTCCAGCACGGCTGACAAATTCCCAAAGCTCTGTACCCCCACTCCCATAACCACAGGAACGGGGCTCTCTCCAAAGTACGTGGTGTAAAGGGTTCAAGAACTGGGTACAAACCCGCTCTCCTGAGGATAAAACAGCTGTCCTGGGTACAAACCAGGCGTGCTGAGTAGAAACCATTTGTCCAGGGCACCAACCAGGCGTCCTGGGCACAAAACCCATTGTCCTGGGCATAAACCCGGTGTTCTGGGCACAAAACCCGGTGTCTTGGGCATAAACCCGGCGTCCTGGGCATAAACTATTTATCCTAGGTACAAACCAGATGAGACTGGGTACAAACTCGGTGTCCTGGACACAAACCCAGTGTCAAGGGTACAAAGCAAGTGGTCCTGGGTACAAACCCGGTGTCCTGGGTACCAATCATTTGTCCCGGGTATAACCCAGGTGTCCCGGGCACAAACCACCGACCTGGCCACAACCTGCGACCGGTATTCCAAAGGCTTCCCGGGATGTGTGCTCCAAAGGCTGCCGAGCGCTCGCACTCCCGCCCCGCCCGGGAGGAGCAGGACTCCACCATCCCTGGGCCTCCCGTTCCCTCCCAGCTCAGGACGTCCGAATAATCCACGAAGCCCCAGCGAGCCCCGAGGCAGAGCCGCGTGCGAGCCCCCGA
>VZTG01003101.1:104890-115386 GCA_013397845.1 Melanocharis versteri
TGCCACCAGTTGGCCTTTGCAGAACTGAGGTCAAATTTTGCACCCCCAGGCTCTGGCAGAGCCCCCCAGCCCTCGAGAGGTGCATTTTTTCTTTGTGAGTTGTTGTTTGCTTGCCACGGGAGCCAGGTCTCTGTGGAAGGCTCACTTTGGTGCAATTCCAGCTTCCCACCAGCTCAAGCCCATCTTCTTTCCAAGCCAGTACTGCCCTGAACGTGTGTGTCTGGAGAGTTTGAGCAGTGAGAGCAAACAGAGCCGTGCAACCCCCAACCCTCGGGCCAGGCCCTGCTCCTCCCACCACCAGCGAGGGGCCTGAGCCCTGCACAGGGTCCATGTCCCCACCCAGCTCCAGGGCTGCTCCTCCTGCTGCCCTCAGTGCTCCGAGTCCGACAGGTAGGAGGGCTGAGTCCATCTCCACACCAGCATGTCCTCCCCTGCCACCCTGTGCGACTCCGTCTGGATCCGGGACTCGTTGGAGGCCAGGAAATCCACGGCTCTCTCCCACACCCGCTTCATCTTTTTTCTGCGAGGAACAGCGAGAAAATAAATGAGAATCCCAAGCTGGTTGTGCTTCCCTGCCTAAAGTGACTGTGCCTGTGGATCTGGCTGCCTCCTGCTCCCTTGTGCAGGCAGAAAAAGGCATCACACAAACCCTGGTTTAGAGATTTCAGACCAGGGCACGGCCACACAAATCCTGCCTGGGGGGAAGATGAGAGGCTCTGTCAGCGCCCTGAATTTCTGCCTCAATTTGTGCTGCAAAGGCACTCGATGAGCAAACTGCCCTCCCCTGTCCTGCACACAGAGATCTCAGCCAGGGGGGACACCCTGGTGTTCACCCCAGCTTTGGATCCACCGTTCTGAGCATCTCACACCCAGGGAAGGCTCAAACAGCTGCACTCATCCCTTGTAGGAAAAGGAGTCCTGTGTCTGATACAGAGAGAGGACGTTTAACACTTCACAGGAGGACAGAGCAGCTCCATTTAACCAAAATACAAGAAATATCCCTGCAGAGATGGAGCAAAGCGCCAGGATCCAGCCCTGCAGCCCTACCACCCACAGAGCAACGACCTCCACCACAATTCCAGTCTGAGAAAGCCCCAAACCCAACCTGACAAAGCCCCAAACCCAACCTGAGAAAGCCCCAAACTCCCCCACCTCACTCCAGCTCCCCTCCCAGCTGCCCAGCTCAAACTGGCCCCTTTCCAGGCACACGTTCCACAAGAGCCCCAAGATCCTGTTCAGCTCATGGGAATGGCTCTGAAGAGCTCAGCACCCTCTGGAGAGCCAGGCAGGATGGCTGGGAAAGGGGACAGCAGCAGACACCCACCAGATGAAGGAGAAGACACCTCATGCTCCACGTCCAAGCAAACCAAGCCCAGGACAAGGACAAGACACCTGTGGCACTGCACAAGTGACAGCACACCTGTGGCACTGCACCAAGCACCAGCCCTGGGGCTGTCCCACTGAGCTGCACCAGGGGCAGGCACAGCCTGAGCTGTGTCCAAGCCTTTCCCAACCCAAAGGCTCCAGGCTCCTCCTGCAGTGCAGCTCCAGGGATGCATTTTGGAGCTGTGCTGAATCCCATCCTGCTGCTCCCAGCCCTGCTGAGTGCCCAGAGCCAGCTCACCTGCTCTGAGGAGGGATCAGGCTGTCCCGGACGTGGAAGATGCCGACGTAGGGGTAACGCTCCAAATTCCGCTCCCATTCCTTGTAGTGGTCCTGGACAACAGCTGGAGGACAGGGGGACACAACAGTGAGGGCTCAACCCTGCAGGGAGCAGAGCAGGCTCCCTGTGCTCCCACAGCTCCTACCTATGATCTTCTTCACCATCTCATACATGGCTTGTTCCTCCTCCTCCATCTTCCGCCAGCGATACCGGAGGTAGAGCAGGATGCCCCAAAGCGTTATCAGACCTTGGAGAATAAAAACAAAGGGAATTCAGGAACTGCCAGCTGGGTACTTCCTGGATGCACGTTTAGTTCTGATACTGTGACCCAGGCCTGCTTGGAACTGAATCCCAGTGATTCCTTTTGTTCCCCAGTGCAGCTGCACCCCAAAACCCCTCGGTGTTGCCCCAACCTGCAGCACTGGAGCACCTGTGGATGTGGGATGAGGTGGTGGGAAAGCCTCAGCACGGAGCTGCCCCTCACAAAAGAAACCTCAGCACAGCCACAGGGCCTCAGTCCTGCAAGTCCCAGAGGAGTCTTTGCCAGAGGCCTCCCGCACAAAGATCACTCTGGAAGACTGTCAGGTTTCACTGCTCCATGGAGAGCTGCTGGATAGGGAAATAAAGCTCCAGTGGCAGCCCAAAATGCAGGAGATGTGTATGGAAGGTTTAGCACTGACAATGCCCCCAGTAGGACTTCAGTGTCTGCAATAAACAGAACTGTCCCCTGTCACCCCCTCCCTGTCAGGCTGGATTAGAAACTCCTGCAGTCACACAGCTCTCGTTATCACCTCGCTGGGTAAAACCCCTGTCTCAGCTGAGGCGTGACAGACTATTCCAATAAAACCTCCAACCCTGAAATGCTACAAGTCATTATTAAAGAGGCTGGAGGACTTGGGAGCTTAGAGTAAGAAAAAAAGAAAAACTGACTCCTCTAGGTAAGTTAACACACTTATTTTGCAGCCCATAATAATGGGCACTTGAGGAATACCCAGAGAGCTCATCAGCTGCCTGATTTAAAGCAACTTTTAAGCACTCACAGCACAAGAGGAGGGCTGTGGGTCTCCTGTGCTGCCAGAACAAAGGTTAATTACACATTAACTCATCAGCAGATTTATTTCACCTCTGCTAGGCATTTCCTATGGCTGAGGAATGTGTGATCACAGGGCTTCATCCCTGCAGCTGAGCCCCAAGAGCCACTTACTCCAGAAGAACAGGAACAGGTTCATGATGGCCGTGACCACGGCCCGGCGGAAGCGGCAGCCCAGCCCCATCTGGGGGTGGGCAGACTCCAGGCAGAACACTTCCTCCACACTGGAAACCGGCTCCGACAGGTCCCTGCCTTTCAACCTGATGGGAAGAGGCAGGAAATCTCACTGAAGAGAGCAGGCTGCAACTGCAGTCTTTAATCAAGGCCGGGAGAACAACCAGACTGCGGATGCAGCAGCTCCCAGGGAATGCCCCCACGCCCAGGCAGAGCCTCCTGCCAGAACATTTTGGGAATGGCTGCTTAGCCAGGGATGGATGTGGCTTCAGGAAGGCAGCGGGGCTGCAGCTCCCACTGGCACACGGAGCGTCCCTGCCCAGCCTCTCTGACAGCCCCTCTCAGCGTGCACGAGATTAAACTTGGAATTGGCTTCCCACCTCCCAGCACGGAGATGGAAACGTTCCCTGAGCCAGAGTCACAGGAGCTGGGGGACCCAGGCTGGGAGCAGGAGCAGCTCCAAGGGTGACAGAGCAGCAGCACAGAGCCCTCAGCCCCCCACCTGCAGCGCTGCTGCTCCCAAGGCCAGGCTCACTCCACGCCGAGCCATTCCCAGAGCTCACAGGCATCGAGGGGTCCAAGGGACAGCCAGCAGATCCAGAGAACCTGGACCGAAGGGGATTGCATTTTTTAAGCTCCTAATTATGAACAGCCCATCAGACCAAGAGGTTTGCTCAATTTACAGGTGCTCAGCTCACGAAGTGCGGAGAGCTCGGCCTCAGGTCTGGGTTCTGCAGGAGCTGCACACACACGGGGCTGTTTCCCACTCCCTTGTCTTATTTACAATCCAAATTCCACGGAAATATTTAAAACATGCAGCAGAATCACCCAGTGCAAAGCTCATTTTCAGTCCTGCCTCTCAGACTGGCAACTGAAAAATAATCTCATGTAGCTAAAAATGCCAGGGGCAGGGTTTTGGGGATGCTGCCACGCCAGCTCCGGGGAAGCAGAGCTGTTTGGGGACCAGCCAGCAGAGCTGCTAATTAACAAAATAAAAAGTGGGAGGATATTGTATCCCACGGCTTCTGGCTGGAAAAGTGCTGGAGTATAAAAATACAAAATTTGAAAACCCTGCATCCCAGCCCACCTACAAATCCAGCCCTGCCCCTAAGGAAGCCGTGTCCCGTCCTGGGAATTTGCACACCCCAGGAATCAAAGCAGCAGATGCTGTCTGATCCGTGGATCACAGCAGCAGCTGCAGGAATATTTAAGAGCAAATGGAGCAGTGGGAATTCCTACAAGCCTTGCCCACCAACCCCAGCACCACGACTGCTGCAGTTCACTTAATCAGAGACACATTTAGCAACGTGAAAACGCAAACAACTGTTAAGGCTTTGGAGATCACGCAGACTGGAGGCAGCCCACGCTTCCCAGAGGACGGTGATGATGGCTGCTGACTCTGGATAACACTCTTTCCTTAGGTTATGGACTGGATGTTGTGGATTTTCCCCTGAAAACTCAGTATTGCTGTTCTTCCTCATGGATGGAGCCCGTTGGCTGAGAAATGCCCCCTCAGTGCCCACCACCCACTGTCAGACCTTCCATTCAGGAGGAATTTCTCCATGGAAAGGGGGGGTCAGGCACTGGCAGGGGCTGCCCAGGGAGCTGGTGCAGTTCCCATCCCTGGAAGTGTCCACTTGGATGTGGCACTCAGCACTCTGGGCTGGTTGTCCAGGTGGGGATCGGTCACAGGCTAGACTTGGTGATCCCGGAGGGATTTTCCAGCCTCAAAAATTCTGGGATTTACTGTGCACTGAGTGCTCTGCCAGAGACACAGCTGACACTAAAGGTATCACTCCACATCCCTTTCCCTCTCCTCCTCCTCGGGACTTGCTCCAGAGGATCCCAAAGCGTGGGTGACAGCACCCACTGCACAGAGGGCTTTGCTGGCCAGTGAACCCTCTGGCCCAAGGATGCTGCTCCACAAATGCACAAATGTACTGGAGAGAGGTTATCCTGGGAAAAGTGACCACGTGGGCAAGTTAAGGAAGAGCTGTGGGCACAGGACCATGGGCAGGACACCAGCACCACCTCACAGGAGGCACAACACAACCACTGATGGCCACAAGCAGCCCTGACCTCCCACTGCCACCTCACCTGCAACACATCCCTGTACACAGCATCCCACAGCCAGGGCTGGGATCAGACTCCTGGAGGGATCTCCGTTCCCATCCTGCTGCAGGGCTCTACTTTTCCTTTGGAAGTTTGCCCAGCAAGCTCTGCCACAGCCAATCCCTGCCTACCTGCTGAAGCCTAAAAAGCTCTGGGAGCTAAAGGACACCGCTGACCCTGTCAAATTCCACCCCAGCCAACACCCAGACCCCCAACTTAGACACAGTGGGCTCCTGCTCACCCAATTCCCAAATCCTTGTTGCTGCTGAGGAGCAGCAGATCCCTAACTCTGACACAGTGGGCTCCTGCTCACCCAATTCCCAAATCCTTGTTGCTGTTCAGTATCAGCAGATCCCTAACTTTGACACAAGGGGCTTCTGCTCACCTAATTCCCAAATCCTTGTTGCTGTTCAGTATCCAGTGCAGGGCAGCTTCAAACTTCTGTGAGGAACTGCCAGTTACATTCTGTGCGAAGGAAGCCGTAAGAAGATTAGTCCTCCATTCATTTAAAATACTGACCACCATGATTTCATTACAGGAGTGGGAGAATTCATTCCACAGGGGCTGTCCACAGGTTAATTCTTATCGGGATTCTGCAAACTGGAGGGAGGAGAACTAAGCCTGAAGGTCTGCCTGGCCTAAAGTCTTCTGACTGGGGAGATGATGCATGAAGCACTCTGTGAAATAACACCATCCCAGACTGTTAGGGCTAACCACTAAATACAACATAATCTTACTGACAGGTTACCAGGAAAGAAATGGAATGCTGGATCAGAGCAGTCTGTCTCCTGACACTCTGCAGTAGAGAAAAATCCTTCTTCTGCCGAGCCCTCAATCCAGGGAAATTTCTGGTTTCACAAGACTGATGGCTCCAGTGAAACAACAAACCATTAAGATTTACAGGGGGTGAATCAGAGATGGAGGAGAAAATGATTTTCAAAAGAACTGCTGAGAACAGGACTGGCCAAAGGGGAAGTGAGAGATATGGGAGAGAATCAAAGCAGGATGAGGAAGTAAAACGGATGGTGAATTGTTTTACTGTCTATTATTTATTGCTTTGTAAGAGACTAAGCACTGGGTTATAACAAAGCTGCTCAGAGCCCACTCACCAGCACGTGATCCTTCGCCTCACTAACCCAAATGCATTTGCTTTTCAGGTTCTCAGGGTTTCCACATTCAAAATTACCTGGTAAGAAAAACCAAATAGAAAAATCGTGTTTGTAAAAAAGCCCTTGAACAGCTCAGAACCAGGCTCTGAATGTACACCAAGAAATGCTCTCCTTTCCAATCAGCCCCAGCCCCGAGGAAAATGATTCCAGGGTGAGATTTATATTGCAGGCAGATCAGATTATGACTATTAATAAAATGCTCAGCCACTGCATGGAGGTTGGATAAGGGCAATCAAACCTCTCACTTCAGAGCTGCTGCTGGATAAGGGCAATCAAAGCTGACACTTCAGAGCTGCTGAACACACAATGAGAGGGAGAGTATTGCTCCTGCCCCTCGCAGAGCACAGAACCACAGCTGCCACCAGGTATCAGGTGTGGAGCTAATGATCAGTGTTCAAAATGCCTCTGAGGAGCTGAAAGCACAGCTCTGCCTCTAAACCAGGCAGGGAAATGCAGGCAAGGCACTAAGTCCTCTAAATCTTGCCTCGCCAAGTTGACTAAACAAATGTGCTAAGTAAATCTGGTGGAAATCCGAAGTCAGATTTGAAAAGATTTAGGAATTCTGTGCAGCTTCAGTATCCAAAGGCTTCAGCCTTGAGGTCTGAAATGCAGAAAATGGAACTGAAACCCTTTTACTGATTACCACTGCTGTGAATCTTGCTGAACAAGTCCCTGCTCATACAGTGGATTTCTAGCAGCCTCCGCCATCCCAAAATACCAGCGATGGGCTGGATTTACTCATAGAGTAGGGACTGTTTTGGGTCAGCTCCTCAGCTCAGAGAGCCTGTCCCACTCTGTGGTGAGGAAAAGGAGGGGCATTCACACATCTGCTGCCACATTTCAGCAGAAATGACAATTTCTTAGGTCACTTCATGTGTAAGAACACATCAGTTTACACTCCTGGCTCTATCTTGAAGACAATTTCAAGCTGTTGGTAGAAAAGAATAACAAATCCAACCAATCTTACCTGAAACTCCCAACACTTCAAGTACAAACAAGGCCCACTCACCCAGGCAGGGTGACAGGAGTGCATTAGCCAAGCACCACTCAGAATAAAAATAAACCCACCTTTCCCTGTTTTCCTATTCCCTGCCTGCCTCAGAGCTCCTCCAAGGGAACTGCCTGTTCCATAAACCACTCCAGAGTGGGACAGAAGCGAGCAGGAGCTGGGAGAGGCAGCTCCTGCAGGCTCAGCAGGGGTGGGGATGCACTGGCACTCACCTGCCTGCACGGACAGGTAACTGTAGAGCTCGTGCAGCACAGCCATGGTCACGTCCTTGTGCTTGGCCTGGCAGAACTGCAGGGCAGACAGGGACACAGGGACACACATCAACAGTGGCAGGGGACAGCAGGATTGCAGCTCCAGACACCACAGAACCACAGCACTGGAGTCTGGCTCAGTCCTGCACCAGCAGCTCCAACCAAATCCCCCGAGCAGAGGAACACTGCAGGCACCAGTGACCCCGAGCATCCTCTGGAAGTCCCTGCCCAGTGGAACTGCTTGAGTTTTAAAGTCCCTTCCAGCCCAAACCAGTCTGGGATTCTGGGATTCTATAAAGTGCCACTGACCCACAGCCCAGCCTGCAGCACCAGCCTCGGACCCACCACCTCCAGAACATCCCAGCACACCAGAACTCAGAACCCAACAGGAAACCTTCTCCCTCCTAATCACAGAATGTTTGGGTTGGAAGAGACCTTAAAGATCACCCAGTTCCCCTATCCCAGGTTGCTCCAAGCCCTGTCCAACCTGGCCTTGGACACTTTCCAGGGATGGGGCAGCCCCAGCTTCTCTGGGAATTTCATCCCAGCCCCTTCCCACCCTCACAGGGAAGGATTTATTCCCAATATCTCATCTAAACCAGCACAGGGAATCCTGGAATGGTTTGGTTTGGAAGGGATCATCCAATCCCATGGGCAGGGACACCTTCCACTATCCCAGAGTGACATCTTATCCATTTTATCCACTATCCAACCTGGCCTTGGGCACTTCCAGGGATGGGGCAGCCCCAGCTTTTCCAAAAATCCATCCTGACAGAGGGAGCAAGGCTGTGCAGGCACTCCACGGTGGAGTTTAGGGAATTAGCTGGATTAAATCTTGTACTGTTAAAGCTGAAAACAGCTTTATTGCAAACCAATACCACTGCTGGTACAACTGTTAAAAAGAAATTGATTCACGTAATTGGGAATTTAAATTTTTATCTTTCAGAGTCTCATACACACTCCTCACTTAATCTGGCCCATTAATTCCAACTCATCAAGTCTCAATTTTTCTGTAAAACGATAGAACTAATCATTTTACAGTGATGCTGTTATGGGTGGAACAGAATACTTGGAATAATCATCGTTCTGTGAGAGCTCACAAGATTGAAGATAAATAAATAAATGCTTACATCATCCGTGCTTTTGTCACAATCCACAGGCAAGAGATTAACTAGGAGAGAGAAGAGGGTGAGTTAGCTGGCTGCAAACAAGAGCTTTGATCAAGAAAATAATTATCTTTTTAAAAGCAGGCTCAACTTAAAGCCTGGCTCTGCTACTGTTAATCTCCCCCTGGCAGCACCTCGAGATGCAAACGGCCCCTCCAGGAGCTGCTTTGGGAGCAGCCCTGAGGAAAAACACACCAAGGATGCAGGTGATGAATGTGTTCAGCTGGGGAGTGGAAACTGGGGCTGGATGTTTTAACAGCTCCTGCTTGAGGAGAAGCTTCACGCTGATCTTTACACTCCAGGGCAGCCTCTGGCTGCCCACCAGGGTCCCCTGAAATGTCCCAGGGAAATGAACCCTTCTGGAGGGCTGATTGCAGCTGCAGCTCTGGGCTCTGCAGGGCTTGAACAGCTCCCTGCACCTGCAGCACCTCCCAGGGCACAATCCACACCCGGGTAACGTTCCTGCCTCCAGAATTCCTGTCACAGCTGTAATCCAGTGACACTGGGCAGTTTTAGCCTGGCTTTGGGAACGCAGCAGCTCTCCCAGCCTAGGAGAATGGCACAGTGTGCCCAAGCTCAGGACCAGCACCTTCCCAAAACAGCCCCCAAACCCTTCTTTGTTCAGCTCAAAGCCTAAAATATCCCCATTTACAGCCGTTCCAGCTGGGGGAACTCTGCTGTAAAAACCATCTGCTGGGGAAACCCCTTTCATTTCCCACAGAAGAGAGAGACACACTCTGCCACACCTGAAGTGCTGCATCGATCCGCTGCACTTCCCCCTTGGACAGAATAAAGGCTGGGAAGGGCCGTGCTGGCAGAGGGAACATCAAAAATACACCCCAGGTACTACGCAGACATTGCATCACACCATAAAATCCATCCTTGGCCCAGCAGGCATCCATAAAATCCATCCTTGGCCCAGCAGGAATGGCACTCCACATAAACCCCATGGTTCTGAGGGACTGAAGGCCAAACTCATTTGGAAAAAGCAAACTCTTGATTTGCTTTCCACGACTAACAAGGTTTCCCGTGGGAAAGGTGAGATGGGAAGAGGGACAGAAACAGAGATGTCAGGTTACGGCAATGAGGATTATAAACGTGACGAGGATGGAAGCAATAATGGGAAAGCAGGAAGAAAGGCGACAAATAAAGCTGAAATGAGAATTAAACCAGTGCACGTACAGCTCTTCTCTCTCCCGTCCAGCCAGCCTGACCCAACCATCTTCACCACGAGGATGCCCAGGAATATCAGGAGCAGCAGCAAGCTGGCGAGGCAGAGGAACTGGGACAGGTAATACTCCAGGCCTTTGCCCTTCCCCTCGGGCTGCTGCCTGGGCGCCGAGCGCAGCAGCGCCGTGCGCGGGGTCACTCCGTGCCCCCCATCGCTGGCCGCCCGCCACGGGAAGCGCCGGATCAGCCCCCCAGCCCGGCTGCTCGCATCCCGCTCCGCCTCCTTCCCAACGCTGGAAGCCAGGTCCTCCTTCCCTCTCCTGAACAGGCTGCTGAACCTCCCGGGGGCCGCCGAGGAGCCCCACTGGGTGCTGGGGGTCACCTCGCTCTCCCGTCTCCACCAGCTGTTGGAGGAGAGCCCCTTCCTCTCCCCCGCCGTGTCCCAGGCAGCCCGGGAGCTCTGCGCCCCAATTCCCCCTCCCGATGTCCCCCAATGGCTCCTGGACTTCTCCTCGCTGGGAAGGGGTTTGGAGCCTGCCGAGGAGCCCCAGTAGGGTGTGGAGCTCAGCCCCCCAAGCCCATCCAACCCCGAGCCCGCCCGGCTGCCGAGCCCCCCGCTCCTCTCTGCTGAGGGGCTCCACTGGGATGCGGAGTTTGACCCCCGAAACCTGTCCAGGGTCGGTCTCAGGCCA
>VZTG01003101.1:115716-130820 GCA_013397845.1 Melanocharis versteri
GGGCCCCGGGCGGTAGCCGAGCGCCAGCAGCTCCTTGCGGAGCTCCGCGTCCGTCAGCTCCGCCATGGCCGCGCCAGGCCCCGCCGGAAGCGCCCCGCGGGCGGGAAGCGGCGCCGCCATCTTGGGAGGGGCCCGGCGCTCCCCTGGCGCCGCCATGTTGGGAAGGGCGCGGGTCGTGTGGGGAAAGGGCGCGGGGGCGGGCGCCATGTTGGGAAGGTCAGGGGAGGCGCCGGCTCCGTGTCCTGAGGGAGCGGCAGCTCCCGCTCCGCGCTGCCCCCTCAGGACCGGGGAAAACGGGCAGAAATGGGGAAAGGAAAAGGCGAAAGCTGCCTCAGCGGCGGGGCGAGCCGGTGTCAGTCATCGGTTGTCCCCCATCGCTGTGTGGGGCTGCTCCTCCAGCAGCTCCCGCCTCGCTCACCGCGGTGTTCTGACACTTTCAGGGCCATTCTCCCAAAAAACGTCCCTTTCCCAGCCACCTGCCACCCCCACACGCTTCTCCCTCATCACTGCCCGGTTGCCGAGCTCTGCTAGAACCTCAGGCAGGACCAGGATCCAGATCCATCAAATATTTTCCGAAAAGGGGGGTTCCTCCACACCCCACACCCAAACCAGCAAACCCGAGCGTTGACTTGTAAATTTATTTTGGCACAGCTGTGATGAACAGTAATTGCTTTTTCCTGCCGCCGCCGCTAAAGAAAGCGATGAAAGCGGCTGAAATACGGTGGCGTAATGTTGGAATTTAATTAAAGGTAATGGAACAGCGGTGCTGAAGGTGCGGAGGGCTAGCTGCGTGCCGCGGGTTTGGTGATGGATGTGTGACACCGGGGTGGGGACACGCCGTGGTCCCTCAGCAGTGGCTCCTGTGGGGAGAGGGAGGCTCCCGAGGAGCACGAGGCTGAAGCAGCTGGGCTGTGCCTTCCCAAGGTAAATCACAGAACCCCAGAGTCAATGAGATTGGAAAATCCCTCCAACACCATCGAGCCCAAGCTGTGACCGATCCTCACCTGAGTGCCATGTCCAGTGTGCCTTGGGCACCTCAGGGATGGGGACTCCAAACCTCCCTGAGCAGCTCCTTGCAATGTTTAACAACCCTTTCCATGGAGAAATTCCTCCTAATGTCCAACCTGACCCTCTCCTGGCACAGCTTGAGGATATATCCTCTTGTCCTGTCACTAATCCTTCTTTCAGGAACCCTCTTCCTTAGGAAGTCTCCAAAGCTCACCTCACTCTTCCCAATTTATCCAAGAAAGCAGCAACAAGATGCTGAGATTTGTTTGTCTGGTTGGCAGCAGCAAATACATCCTCAGCAGAGGCCAGGGAGCCCATTAAAAGAGCAAACTCAGCTGTGCTGGGAAGTGTGAACGCGCTAAGCTGAGCCTCCTCTGTGCTCTGCTGCCAGCTCATGATGTGGAGAGGGGTCTAATGTAAATAAAAAATTCCAATTTTCTCCTATCACACGGATCCTGTGAGCTCACAGCTCTCACTTTGCAGAAGCTCTGCCTGGACATGCAGATGCGTGCTGGCTGAGCTGGTGCAAACCCGGGAATTACATGAGCTCACCATGTTCTGGAGAAAACAGCAAAAAAAGCCCGAGCCCATCCTTTCAACTTGTGGTTCTATCCATCAGGGAAATTACCCCGGGCCCAGCAGCCTCATTGCACAATCTTTGGAGGGGAGGACATGGGATTGGTGTTGGACTACCGGAGGATGGAGGGAAAGCTGTGATTCCTCCTCAGAAGGAGGTTGGCAGCACCAGAGCTCAGCAGGATCAGATGCCTGTTCTTTGTGGAGAGAAATCCACGACCCCTTTCCCTCCCTCCCCGTGGGAGAATCCCTGCCTTCCCTGGAAGGCATCTGGACCCCACAGGGAAGGCAGCAGGAGCGGACGTGTCAGACCCTGTATCCCCGTGGGCAATCTTTGTTCCGAGCCCTGCCCACAGTGCCAATGCTGAATTTGGCAGCGGATTTTCTATTTTTGCAGCCCCTTCATCATCCTCGTGGCTCTGGGAGCACCAAGCGGTGCCGAGGCTGCAGATGGGCTCGGCAAAAAAGCGTTTCTTGGCTGGAAACAGCCGGAGCTGGCTGTGGGAAGCTGGGACAGCACGGAGGGACAGCTCCCACCTTCCCTGCGAGCCCAGAAGCTGCCTCAGAGCTGCTGGCAGCGGCTCCCATGCCAGAGGAGCAGACGCGCCGCGCCGGCTGCTCCGGCTCTGGCAGCCTGGGGACAGGACTGGTGTGAGCAGAGCCCTGGGAACAGATCCGTGCCAGAGCAGGGAATGGCTGCACCCCAAACCCCGCAGCTGAACCCTGCCACCGCTGACTGATGGGCTGCTGAAACCCCGCGTCCCCACCCTCCTCCTTATCCGTGCCTTTGGGGTGACAGCCCTGCGCATGGCACCGGGGAGGTGTCAGGGCTTTCTTGGGAGCCGGCTGTGCCCATTTGTCGCCCTGTCACTCACAGCCACGGCACAGGTGTGACCCAAGAGCCCTCATCTGCCTGCCTGTCCTGGGCCTGCTCAGTACCTTGGGAAGTCAGAGGTGACTCCATTCCCTTCCCTCCTCTTCCCCTGCCTCTTTCCCCCAGCTGTTGGGCTGCTCATCCCACCACGAAATTCTTGTTTGGTTTCTGGAGCAGCAAATTCTTCCTGCCTGCCTGCAGGTGTGACCTGGGTGCTGCTGGCTGCTGAAGCACCCTCCAGGGCAGGGGGAAAACAGATCTGTCCCGAAACCTGGAGACCACTTCCTTCTTATCCAGACCAAGAGCTCTGACAGCCTGGGGAAGGGGGTGGTTGGGATCCCTCCATCTCTTTCCAGTGGAAAACTTTCTGCTTCCCCTGCTCAGGCCCCTGAGGGTGGAAGGAATTTACTCCCGAAAGCTGAAGGTGTGCTTTGGTGCCTGTTGGCACACCACAGTTGGTGCTGCAGGACAGGACAGGGGTTCCTGTGGTCTCTGTCACAACCAGCCATTACATCCCAGGCTTATTTATGGCTGGGACAACTGGGAAGAGCAGAATCCATGGCTGGAGTCAAAGCTGGCCCTTGCTGATGCAGCTTGTCTGGCTCCAAGGGCAAGAGCAGAGTCCAACTGATGGATCTCCCTCCGGAATTTTCCACAGCGTCAGCCCCACCATCACCCCAGTGGGAAATGGTCCAGGAAGCAAATCCAAGAGGCTCATGTTCACTTTCTTTCTTGCCATCACTGGAAAACTTTCCTTCCTGGGTGGCACAGGGGAGCTGCCAGCCTGGAAAATGATGGGAGTGAAGGAGCTGGGAAAAGGGCACACTGAAGGGACAGCTCTGACCCTCACTGGAGCTTATGGAGGGGGGTTGGGAGCAGTTTGCCCCTCCAGGGGGAATTCTCCTTGTTTTCATGTGGCAAAATGAAACCTGGAGTAAAGGTTTGGGTGTCTCTGAAGTCACAAGGCAAGAGGTGCCCTCTGCAGCAAGCAAAACTCTGACCTTGCTGCACACTGGAGTAAATGTGGCACAGCTCCCCAGTGATTCCCATGCCAGCTCTTCCATGGATATCCCCCCTCTGCAGATGGAGCTCCTGCAGCCCAGACTGCTCTCACTCGCAGCCTAATGGAATGTGTTATTTCCCATCTCCCTCCCACTCAGAGTCATTACAGTGCTTCCACAGCTCACACTGCCTCAGCAATAGCAGGAGCTTCCCGGAGCTGATCAGTCCCTGGACAAGGAGCGTGCCTTTGGATCAAACATTAGAGCTGTAATCCACTGCACGCTGCCTGTTCCATTATCCATTGGGAGCTTTCTCCTCTCCCGAGGGCTGCTTACGGCAGAGTGCTCCGAGGGGTGTTGTTCCAGCACAAACAGAGCTCTTGGAATGAGCTCAGCGAGAACAGAACTCCTGTTAGGTTGGGAGGATAAAATTGGATTGGAATTGGATATATTCACGTATGTACCATTGATCTCATCCATCCATACTTTACATATGTTGGATTTCCTGCTGCCAGCAGAGAGGAGTAGCTCTCAGATAAGCCAAAGGTACGGAAATGGAGAGCAGGATGTTCGAGTGGAATTAGGATTTCACCTCGGGGTGTGTTTGAGAGGCAGGAGAAAGGGCAGAGCTCGGTGCCGTTCCCTCACACTGTGCCTGGCACAGCTGTTCCTCACCATGCTGGTGGATTTATAGCACCAGGCTGATAGGAGGGGTTTGGGCACAGGGAGAGGCTGCCCATCAGGGCACCTGTGTCCTCCAGCAGCGTGGGGATGTGCCAGAGCACCCTCCTGGAGCAGGGAACTGTGTTAGGGACACCCAGGTCCTCCCTCAGCACTGCTCACCTCGTGTCACCAGTTCGGCCAGGAGGTCTGGTAAAGGTCTGCCTCAGTTTCCCTCATTGCCAAAAGGGAGGGCTAAGACTTAATACTCCTCAAAGATCAATTCCTCGGGCTTTGCCACACACTTTCACAGAATCCCAGAACCCTTGAGGCCGGAAAAGCCCTCCAGGATTGTCAAGTCCCGGCTGTGCCCAATACCCCACCTTGTAACCAGCCCAGAGCACCGAGTGCCACGTCCAGGCCTTCCTTGGACACCTCCAGGGATGGGGACTCCAAACCTCCCTGGGCAGCTCCTTCCAAGGCCTGAGCACCCTTTCCATGGGGAAATTCCTGCTGATGTCCAACCCGACCCACCCCTGGCACAGCTTGGAGCCATTCCCTCTCATCCTGTCCCTGTTCCCTGGGAGCAGAGCCCGACCCCCCGGCTGCCCCCTCCTGTCAGGGAGCTGTGGAATGAGAAGGTCCCTCCTGAGCCTCCTTTTCTCCAGGCTGAGCCCCTTTTCCAACTCCCTCAGCTCCTCACAGGACTCTCCAGAGCGGTGCTCAGGAAAACAGGGATGTTCTCCAGAACCTGGAGCCTTCCCTCTCTCTTCTTTCCCACAGTGGGCACTCCTCATCTGTTTGAGAGGCTCGCAGGACAGAAGACACAAATCCTCCGTTTAATTGCACTGCATGTTTATTATCTCACCTCAGATTTTGTTAATCTCTCTCACAGATTTCGTTTACATAAGTGGAGCCTTTCAGCTTGAGCAGCTCCAGCGCTTTCTCTTCTGATCCTGCAGATATCAGTCAGCTAAATAGAAAAGAGAGAAAAGCACAAGTGCCCTTAAATCTGGCATTCAGTCTTTCCAGAGCTTTATGTGTTGCTTCCTCCCCCTCAGCTCCCCAGCTGAAAGCCCAAAGGCAAACTGGGATCAGCACAGGCAGAGCAGAAAAATCCCACAGGGAGAGGGGGACCCCCTTTTCTGGGCTTAAACATCCCAGAAAAGGCAAAGATCCAGGGCCAGCCCTATCCCACCATCCCTCAACCTGCAGGCAGGAAGAGCTGCACAACAGCCTGCCCCTGGATATTTGCTGCTGCAATTCCCACACACGATTTCCCAAAGGCAAAGGAGGATTTGCAGCAAATTGGAGTGTAATTAAGTGTCAGTGTTAAGCCCCCGTTCAGGCAGCGAGGTGTTCCGAGCTGGCTGCACGTGCTGAGCTGCCTCGCAGGTACAGCTGCTGTTATAAGCTCTGCTGGAAATTGTTCCCTGGAGACTGAGGACTTTTTGGGAGGAGGAGGAGGAGGAGGAGCAGGGAAGTGGCAAACAGAGCTGCTGGGAAGGGTTGTGCTGCTGCTGCCAGTCAATATCAGCTCTTGGGCACAAGGCAGCACCCTATGAGGGAATAACCTTCCCAGAAGGGTGCACACGGGAGTGGTTGGGACCTGAGGGCTCCACAAAGTGAGCAAACATGACACAAAAACCTTTCTGGGGAATATAAATATCTCTGTGCTGATGAGGTGGTGAGAAGAAGGAAAGGCAGAATTCCCCAGGCAGAAATCAACCCTCTGACAGTACCATCTGGGGTGTCCTGTAACAGCTCTGCCAGCAGTTTCTCCAGGACATCTTGGTATTTTTCCAGCTGCCTTGGGGTGAGCCAAGCTCTGACAGGAAGGGCCTGCTGTGGAGGAAGCCAGAGAAATCAGAACAAAAAGCTGAGGGGAGCAGAGGGATGGAGGTTGGGATGCTTTGACCCCACTGTGATCGAGTTGGTGGAGGGAAGAGGATGATCCTCACATGGGGAAAAGCAACATTTTGAAGGCAACTCACTCTTGAGTTGTTCAGAGTGCTGTTGCATAACCCGTGGGCTGGCTCAGAAATCCAGATAAAGGCACCTCCTGGCAGCAGGGACTGCAAAGAAAATAATTTCTGAACCTTCTAATCCTCCACTGTGTCGCACATCGACCCTTCCAGCCTGAGCCTGCAGGGCTCCTGCCCCAGCAGCAGCCGAGGATGAGCCGTGGTCCTGCTCCAGCCTGCTGGACTTGGAGCCAGCTGTGCCCAAAGCAAAAGCTCTGTTCTGGTGCTGGTCAGCTGGGGATGTGCTGGGTATTTCATGCCTTGAACTGGGCCTTTTTGCTCTTTAAATCCTGTTACTGAGTGTTGGTGCGCCACGAGGGCGGGAGGAGTTGCACATTAAGCTGTGCTTTGGCAAAATTCCAGCCTGGCTGGTCCTGCTGCCTGTCCCACTGGGTCTGTCCCTGTCTGGGGGGACCTGCACCCTCCTTTTGCTGGCAGAGAACAGCCGAGCTCCCTGCGGGAGTGGCTGCCCAGACAGGGAAAAAGTTCCGTGTGCTCAAGTGGAAAAGCACAATTTTCAGACCTGGCTCACCAGGTAAGTCTGCCTTTGAGGGCTTAGCCTGGCACTTCAATCCCTAAAATTGCCCATTTTCTGCTCTGTATACAGACTTTGGGCCCAAGTTTTTAAATAAGGCCTCTCCAGTGCAGAGAACTGTGGGGTCAGAGGTGACACCGAGCAGGAGCTCAAGCAGAACTGGGAGTTCCTGCCTGGGTTTCACAGCCTGGCAAAGACACCTCGAGCTGTTCCCATCTTCCTCAGGGAGAGGCAGCTGGGTCTCAGGGGTGACCTGGCTGCTGAATGTCCACAACCATTTGTGGGGTGGATGTAAAACTTCTCTCTGATGTAAGCAGGCAGGCTGGCAGAGGACATCTCTTGGACTCCTTGTCCCCTGCATGTCCCATGGGCTTCTCGGAGTCAAATGGCTCAACATACCTGGATGGTCTTGGCTGCGTTGACATCCACACGGGATTGCTCAGAGAAACCTTCCTCCTCCAGCTGCTGCAGGGGGCTCAGGGATTTCTTCTGCCCTGCCTTGTTCCTCCCCTTCTCCTGCAGCTTCGGGGCAGAGAGCAGAGGGTGCAGTTGGTGATGCTGGGATCAGCAGCAAACCCGCTCTGCGCTGTCCCAGCAGCCAGGAATCCACGGTGCTGGGCACAGAACCAGCGGGATGGTGGAATCCCCCTGGGAAGGGCCCATCAGCTGCGGCCTGAGTGGCCTTTGGGGACTGAAATTCAGCAGTGCTGGGGACAAGGTCGGGTTACGGGGTGGCCTGTGAAGGTCTGCAGTAAACAGGACCCACGTGTGGTGGGGGAACCCCGTCAGCAGGACATGGGAGCTGAGAGCACTGTCACCTTCCCGTGGGAGCTGACAGCACTGGGACCTTACCCAGCTGTCCTGGAAAACTTGGCTGGGGTCTGTTCTGGAGCACTGCAAGGAAATTGAACTGAGCCCTGCACATGCAGAGCCCTTTGCAGAGGTCACATTTTCCCAGCCTTTCTGCAGGTCTGTAATGTCAGCCCATTCCCATTTATGGGGCTAAACTTGCCTTCAGCACCCTCTGGAAAAAGCCAGAGGTGCTTTGGAATATGACAGACGCAGCAGGACACGTCAAACATGGCACAGGCCATGCTCAGTGTCCAGTGTGTGAGCACAGGAGGAGCAGGGACAGCCTTTGGGGGACAGATTTCCCCTTTGTTCGTCCAGAAAACCCCTAATCCCTGGCAGACACGGAGCTGCAAGGGCTGTGGGGTACAAACACAGCCCGTGTGGGTCCCCATCCTCCTCAAGGACAGTGAGAGATGCCTGTGCTCCCCACAAAAAGCAATTGTTATTCAGGGATGGGTGTTGGCAATGGGATTTCTCCTGGTATCCGCGGGCTCGGCAGTGCGGGGGAAGCTCACCGGGGCTGTGTTTCAGAAGCTGCCGTCTCCGAGCCTGCCTGACACCTTTCAACGGTATTTGTTTCACTTCAAAAGGAAAAACGTTCTCTCAGCACGTCCCAGAGGTGACAACCAGCCGGGGGATGGTTAATTATTTGTTACAACAAAAGAGCCATCACTGTGCTGATGGGAGGCTGCAGCTGCTCTGGAAGAATTCCAGCACTGAGGAAAGGGAAAGGACCCCCAGGGGCTGCAGGTGACACCCCCACAGGTGTGTCAGACCTTTGGCAGAGGGGTCCAGGCTCTTCCTTTCTAGCTCACACCTTAAAAATGATCTGGATCCCCCCAAAGCCCTGGATTTGGGGAGAAGGATATCACAGTGTCTCCTGTTGATGGTGTGCGCTGGCGGTTTGGGAGATGAGGGTGGGAGAAACCTTTCCTGCTTTATTCATTCCAGAGGGGTTACCTGCATTTTCTGGAAGTCGCTCTGGGTGAAGAAGGGCATGAAGCCTTGGGTCTGCTCAGCCAGCACAGACAGCAGGGACACCAGCAGCAAACTGGCCACCACCTTCCTCGAAACCATCCTGAGAGCCTGGACAACACGGGAAAGGAGACACCAGAGCAAGAGTGGAGAGGGGTGTTTGACCAGAAACGCCTCTGGCTCTGCAGCAGCTGCAATCCAGCCCAGCCCCAGCCCTGCAGAGGGATATTTTCTCTTCCAGTTGTTCCTGAGCTGAGAACAGAAGTGCCTTGACTGACAATTCTCTTCTCAAACCTGTTTGTGTAAACAGATTTGTTCTTGAGCAACATCTCCAGAGATTTCAAGCCCAGCCCTTCAGGACTGCTCGAGCCTCCCCGAGTTCTCGAGCCTCAGCCCTGCAGCTGTGTTGGTTTAAGACCTGCAGACATCCAAAGCAAATCCATCAATCCCAGCACCAGCACCGGAGACAGAGATGCTGTAAGAGATGAAAACCTTGGGAAAACTGTTTTGTTCATTTTTGGTTTGATTTTCCTCACCACTGGAAACCTTCCTGGATGGACTGGATCTTTTAAGAAGCCTCATTGAGTCCAAGGGAGATGGGAAAGGCATTTTCCAGCCCAGTTCTGTCTGAGACTGGAATAAAGGGCTTTAAAAACCACCTCTGAAGTGATCTAACTGTGACTTCACATCAGGAAAGGACTTATGTAAACGTTCAATGTTCTCTTTAAATATTAAAATATTCTCTCTGGACAGACTTAATGAAGTCTGGTCCTACAGCTTAACTTCTCCACCTGATTGGAGCCTGATCCTTAATTAGTTTCAGCAACTTCTTGGTTTGGACATTATTGAGAAGACATTGTTAGGTCAGATTTGACTCCTGAATTAGATTCCCCATAAATATCAGCTGGCATTGGACCGAGGGCCAGTGGAAGTTAATAAATATTCCCTTACCATAGCACCTGTCATTCCCAGCCTCTCCTCTCCCTTCCCTGGGCACTGCACCGGTGCCATCTCCCCCTGCCCACCCAGACTGGGCCACCAGAGCCACCTCCTGCCCTGGGACATCCCAGGGTGTCCCAGCCCTGTTTCCTGCAGGGATCCAGGCAGGAATTCTTAGGCTCTCCCCTTGCAATGCAACCTCAGCAGCATCAATCTCTTGTGCTTTTTCATTTGCTCTAGCACCGCAGTAAATAAATAAATAAATAAAATACTGCTGAATACAAAGAAAATAAACCCAGTCACCTCCTTCATCTCTTCTTGGCTAATCCCTTTGGGAATTGATTTGCTGCCTCTTCTCCCAGGGAAACACCCACACAGACTTCTCCACTCAGAAATCTCCCTGCTGAGTGGCCCTCCCTTGCCTGGCAAGCAGGACCTGTATTCCAGCCCGGAGATCTCCGGCTCAGCACCTCTCCAGGCAGAGAGCACTTGGTGGATTTGCTTCCCAGCTCCACAGGGAAAAGAAAAAAGCAGGAGGATCCCGAGTTCAGCATCACTGCGGGCACACAGGGTTGGGACAGCAGTGCCAGCTCTGCTCGCCCCCCAAAACCGAGCCAAGTGCCACTGTGGGGGCAGGAGGGGTGGGCAGCTGGCACGGTGACAGGACAGGACATTCACCTACCGAGCTGTCTCCCAAAAAATCCAACCATTCCTGGCACCAGGACCTGTCTGAGTGGTTTTCTGCCTGCTCAGAGCAGCTCCCTGAGCACAGAGGGCACCGGGGTTCCCCATGGCTCAGCAGCAGTGCCCAGTATCTGCCAGGTGCCCACAGGAGGCAGGAGCTGCTGGAATCGATGCTCCCGAGATGGGGATGAGCAGAAAGCACCTTCCCCCTTCTTTCAGCATCGATTTTGTTCCCTCCTCCTCCTCTGAGCTGGCTCTGCTGTGGCCAAGAGGTGCCAAGACTTACCTGGGAGTGCAGCCACGGGACGCTGGAGGTCAGAGCTCTTCTCCCTCCTGTCACACCTGGATGCTCCTGCTGCTTCCCCTCCCTTTATAAACCCATCCAGCACTGCAGTCGCTCACCTGTGGCCCTGCCCAGCTGCCTGGCCTGCGTGGAAACGGCTTTCCCAGGCAGGGAATGTTGTTATCTGCTCTGGAGTTTTCTGAGTTTCTCGTTTCCAGGCAGATCCCCTCTGCTCCCTCCCCAGGTTCTTCGGCTGTTCCCGGTGGTTCCACAGCTGAGGCAGATCTGCTGCTGCCTCAGTTTCCCCATCTCTGAGAGAGAGGGATTCCTCTCTCCTGGCTTGTGTTTTTAGATGCCTGCAGGGTGAGGTTTTTAGGATGTGAATGTCCCAGCATTCCAATGATACCTGTGTCAATTATATTTCTACTGTGACTGCAAATCACAATAATATCAAAATTGCCATTTTGAGTCTTCAAGTGTCCCCTTCTCCCACCCTCACTGAGCCTGGCACTGATTCCCCCTGGGAACACAAACCCTGCACTGTCATCCCTCTCCAGGCAAACGAGGTGCTGAGAGAGGGAGGGAATTGTGCAAGAACTCATCCGTGCTCTGCCGGGCCCATCAGCCAGCAGCTGATGCCAGAGGGTTTGGGATCAGGCCAGGCACATCCCGGTGCTGCTCCTGAGGGAGGCTGGGAGCAGCCAGGCGAGAGGCAGGAGGGAAAAACGAGTTGGGAAGCCATGAAATCCTCCTGCATCCAACGGGATCCATGGGCTGTGGCAGCATTCCTGCCTGCCTGGGGAGGGATATCGGGAACAGCGATTGCCCAGCCCGGGAATGCCATTTGTCACCTGGGAATGCCATTTGTCACCTGGCCGCATCGCGGCCAGTCGATAGGACACGGGCACACCAGGTGTCACCAGGGCCCTGCTGCTGTCACAGCTGTCAATAACGCTCGATTGGGGCTGGAGCCTTCCCAAAAACCTCGTGTCCAGCACTCAGGTGCTTCCCGGATCCCCGGGCATCCTCCCCAGCTTATCACCCCTGGGCAGTGGAAAGCTCCCAGAGACTCCAGCGCAGCTTTGCTCCCTGGAAACCTCCCGGGGACTGTGGCTGGGGGGGTGATGGAAAGGATGTCACCCACACAATGCAGGGTTTTCCCCTCCCTTCCCTAAACAATTTGCACAAACCCCATCCGACACCAGTTCCCATTTTAATGGACTTTTCCAGTCCTTTTTTCGCGTGGTTATGATGGATGCAGCTGACGAGTCAGCAGATGGTGCTGGGAAGTGACAAATTAGTTACCGAGAAAGGTCACTTTTCCAAAGCTCTAAACTTTCCCGTGTCTTGTCCCTCTGTCCCTCCAAGACGCGTCCGGCTGGCAGCTTTCCATCCATCTGGGATGGAGCCTTCTGCCTCGGGAAGGACAACCTTCCAAATCAAACAGAGGGATGAAAATTAATCATATCTGTATTAGCTGCGTGCAGCCTGCCAGCTTCACCTCTTAATTATGCAGGAGTGCTCCGGCAGGAAGGAATCGTGGAGCTGAAAATAAAGGATCAGACTCCAAGTCTGGAAGCACCAGGGCAGGTGGGAGCAACAGGCACCTCCTGGCTCTGGCTTGGCCCAGCCCATAAACGCAGCTTTTGGCACAACCTGGCTGCAAAACAAGGATAAATGAAAATAAAAAAATCCCAGCTGGAGGTCTCCCTGCCAGCACTGTAATTCCAAAATTCCGTCCTGCTGCATCCCTGGCACAGTTTGCAACCTGCAGGCCCCGAAACTCCCCTTTGGGCTCTGGTGCCAAATGGCAACAGAGGCTAGAGGCTCAACAAAAACACGATGTGCAGGATGGGCTTGGGTGCAGCTCTGCTTGTTCCGAAAGTTAAACGTTTGGCATAACTGGGAGTCGTTTTCCCATGAAACTGGCACTGGAAGCGCTGTCCATGAGGCCTGGGATCAGCTGCAGTGTCAAGAACAAGGCGCAGAACGAGCTGCCCGTGCCAGCAGCACAGAGAGTTTGTCTCCACGTCTGTGCTCCCCTCTCCAAGCTGCTCCAGGCTCGGGGGGTTTGGCAAATGGATGCTGGAGGGCAGGAGATCAGAGCCTGATGTGGAATTGGAGCCTGGGGAAAGCACACGGGGCAGTGAGGAGGACTAAAATCCCACCCAGGTGTCGTAATCCGGACACGGCCCGGGGAGGAAGGAGAGAACCGAACTCAGGAGTACCTAGATAGAAATGCCTTTATTTATTTATATACAGAAGGGGTTTTTATGCCCTAGGTCGTAGAGAGTCATTGGATCTCAGCTGACCACCCCTCAGGGTTATTGGCTAGATCCCAAAAACACACATTTCCTAAACAATCCTTCAAACTAACGATAACAAGGTGCAAAAACACCTCACAGGTGCAAGATGGAAGAATTATTTACAAAAGCTCTCTGGCTGTTTTGCAGCTAGCTCCGTGAGAAAGTGAGAATGCTCACGGACACAGGCAGACACTGAAAAATCTCTCTGCCACCAAGCTTTCAGCATCCACACCCAGGCAGGCACTGGGGTCCCCAGCAAAGCTTCCAGTTCAGGGCTGAGCATCAGAGCTCCAAGGGCCACCCAGGGCCACATTCCCTTTCCCCCACATCCAACAGCTGCTTGGGTGGAGCTGGGGATGGGGGACAGGACTTTGTGCAGGGCCAGCTGCTCCCACAGCCCTGCCACACCCACCTTAGGCTTGGAAAAATCCCATCCCCTACCCCCAGTCCCCTTCCTGGAGCCCACAGGAATCCGTTCTCACCCCTCTCCCATGGAATTATTTTTGCTTGAGGTCAGATGGGTCCAAAACCCGGCACGGGGATTGAAGGGCTGCAGTCACACAGCGAGCTCAGCGCTCGTTTTGGGCTCCCTGCTCGGGAGGCAGGAGCTGAAATCTCCCTCTCCCAGCCCAGGCACATCCTCCAGCTGCTGCCCCTGCATGGATGTGGCACGGATTTCACAGGCTGCAAACGCTCCTGAGGCATAAAGCACCAGTGGCAGATTTTAATGCAGTTTTCCAAATATTAGTGCCAGATACACTTTTGCAGAATCACAGGCCTAAAGCACGTGTTCGTTTGCAGCGTGAATATTTTAAGGACCCGATTTCCCCCTTCCTGTCCCCATCCCACTCGGATTCCTCCCCGCTCCAGTGTAATTCCAGGTAATTCCTGGCAATTCCTGGTTGGGCAAGGATCAGTAGGAAGGATTCACCTCCTCCTGATTCCCCAGGCTGGTTCAGCTCCTGGTTCTGGCAGCCAAGGGTGGTCTCAGATTAACGGGGAATTTGTCTCATGGAGTTTCTCCCTCTCCCACTCCGGAGGCTCCAGGGGCTGCGGGCACAGGGCAGGGCTGTGTGGGGACGGAGGGAAGGTTTGGGGGAGCAGCAGAGGCTCAGGAGCCTGTCAGGGGCAATGATCTCACTTTTATCTCCTCTTGTGGTCCCTCAGCACCAGAGCCCCCCGAGGAGCAGCTCCACTGCAGCAGCTCCAGCCCAGCAGGATTGGGATTTACAGCCCAAAATTCACACCAGAGCCTCTCTGGAAACCAGCCCTGAGGTGACCTGGGCACCCCAAAACTGGGGAAATTCTGCCTGCTGCCTCAGTTTCTCCATGGAAGAACAAAAGAGAGGAAAAATTGTTTTCTGGACAGAGCCTGGATGGATTTGGCTTCTCTACAAGGGTTGGAGGGGACAGGCACTGACCAAAATGTCCTATCCCATAAAAATCCTCTTTCACTGCGATTAAAAAAAAACCAAAACATTTTTTAAAATCCCCTTTTCTATTAAAATAAATGTCTGTGCTTATAAAAACTTTCTCTTCTCTCCAACAGGGAAAGAAATAAACAGGAGAAAAATGTTTCCTTGCCTCGTTTCTCTACATTTTTGGTCACTCCTTTGCCACCCTCTCCCCGATCTAGGAGAAGCGAAGAGAGAAAGGAGAGGAGGTGAGAAAACACGACGGGATTCAGCTCAGCTGTTCCCATTTTGGTTTTCAAATCCGAGCCACCCGCTTTTCACTTGAGGGCTCAGGAATATTTTTAGGACTGGTACAAAATGCAGCCTCATGCCCAGGGAGGGTCTGTGGCTGGTTGGTCCCATGGGGCTGGGTGATGTCCCTGGGCACCCCACTGTCCTTTTGGGGTGCTGTGTCCCCGGGCAGGCGATGGCAGAGCCCAGCCAAGCCCTGGGCTGGGCTCAGAGGCAGGGATATCACTGAGATTTCAGCCGGAGAGAGCCCTGCCCTGCTCCCAGGGGATATTTGTTCGCTTTGATGAGGAGGAATTCAGTTTTTCCACACTCCAGGCACGCACTGACCTTTCACTGCCTCATTCCCTCCTTCCCCTGCCCTGTTCCCGTATCAAACACCTGTGGATCAGGTTGAGCACCACAAGACAACAACACCAAGGCACCAGAAAAAGCCCCAAATGGTTTTTGGGGGGCTGCTCCCACCATCCCATCAGCACGAGGAGGATGGACGATATTCCTGCTCCCCTGTGGGATGCCACGTCCAGCCCCGCGCAGGTGAAGGGCTCAGGTGAGGCTGGGCTCAGGTGAGGCCGGGCTCAGGTAAGGCTGGGCTCAGGTGAGGCTGGGCTCAGGTGAGGCAGGGCTCAGGTGAGGCTGAGCTCAGGTGAGGCAGGGCTAAGGTGAAGCTGGGCTCAGGTGAGG
>VZTG01003101.1:131364-149863 GCA_013397845.1 Melanocharis versteri
AGAGGGGGAAGGAAAGGAGGTAAAGAAAGAAGAGGAGGGAAAGAAAGGGAAAACAATTGAGGGGGAAGAGAAGGAGGGAAAGAAAAAAGAGCAGGAAAACCAAGCAGGGGGGAATAAAAAGAGGGGAAAGAAAGAAGAGAGGGGAAAGAAGGGCCGGGAAAACAACTGTGGGGGGAAGAAGAGGTTGGAAAGAAAGAAAGAAAGAAAGAAAGAAAGAAAGAAAGAAAGAAAGAAAGAAAGAGAGGAAGAAAGAAAGGAAGAAAGGAAGAAAGGAAGAAAAAAGAAAGAAAGAAGATGAGGGAAAGAAGGGCAGGAAAAACAAGCAGGGGGAGAATAAAAGAAGGGAAAGAAAGATAAGGGGGGACAGAAGGGGTTCAGCCGTCGCTGTGCTCAGCAGTGCCAGCTGCCAGGAGATTTCCTGAGACTGGATGATGCTGGATGCCCAGGATTTATTGGTGCTCTCACTGGAGTCTCCCTGTTCATCCCAGCAGCCATCAGCAATCAGGAGCTGTTTATCTGCCACAGAGGAGAAGGGTTCTGGCTCTCAAGGCACCAATTCATCCTGGGAGGAACAAGGAGGCAGAGCTGGATGGCTTTGGGGTGAAAAAGAGACTCAGACACAACAGGTCAAGGAGCTCCTGGGTGAAGGATCCCGGGAGAGACCTGGGGACAAGGAACAGCAGCACATCCATCCCAGCTGGGATATGGGAAAAACGGAGTGGAAAATTGTGACAGCAGCAGAAAGATCTGCAGAGCCACTGTGGCCTGTGCAGCCAGGCCTGATCCCAGCCCAGGGCTCACTTTTGATAAAATGCCCATTTAATCCGTGCATATTTTGCTTAGGCGCGGAATAGCAACCTCAGCGAAAGCCTCTCAACCACAAAGGCTTTAGGGGGCTAAACAGTAAAGATTGGGAATTAAGGAGAATAAATATTAATGATAGGGGTGGGAAAATCCATCATTTTTCCAGACAATCCTGCCCGTGCTCCTCCACACGCGGCTGCTGCGTTTACGGCTCTCTGGAGCAGGAGCTCCCCGTGCTTGGAGGGATCATGCAGGGATGGAACTGCAGCAGGAGCCACACAGAGGCTGGAGAGAGCCCACATCCCACGGGAGAGGGAAAAGGGAGCAGGGACTGCCCGAAAAAGGGGTTGTTGGGCCAATATGGGATTCAACGTGCAGCAAACCCTGTGCTGGTGGCAGTGGCTGCGGGCCAAGCCCGGGGCGGCGCAGCCAGAGCCAGCGCTGTTACATAAAGGGATGGGGAGCAGCCCGGCCTGGGCTGGATGGAGGAAATGAATCCAATTACAGGATGAAGGGCACAGGGAGAGGATGGACACATTTGGTCTGAGCAAATCCCTAAAAGGCTTTAAAGCAGGGACGACAAGAAGAGGACGTGAATGAATCGCGGTGCAGGACACGCGGCCGCCACCGAGAGGAGTCGGGGCCTTGGAATTGGGCAGGAGGCAGGAATGGGGCTCTGCACCTGGCTGAGGGGAAAACAGCACCAGGATGTGGCTCTTCTGGGAGCTGGGACACCAGTTTGGCTGTTCCTGGGGGTGTTGGAGCGAGGAGCCAGCCCAGCCAGGCAGCAGGGAACAGCCCTGCTGGAAAGAGGAAGCCAGCAGGCAACCCCCAAATTTCCTCCGTGCTGATTCCCGTAAGATTATAACCCAGCTGCCCGTGTCACAGCAGGCTCCAGACTTCCACTGAGAAAACCGAGGGCTTGTATTAGAAAGAGAAAAAAAAAAAAAATTGACCCAGTTATGACAAAACGAAGCAGCGCGTTCACGGCGTCGCTGTGGAGGCCCATGAGCAGCCACAACAAGGCCCTCGGGAGCCACAGGATTCCACTTCAAATGAGATTTACAAATTAAAAATAAAAGAGCTGGATTATTTCTGCGTGCCTGAACCCCCTTTCCTGGCTGCTCAGCCGGGCCCGAGTGGACACTGCAGGGTGAGGAGGTGGTGCCATGCACGTGCATCCCTCGGGAATTCGGGAAAAGCCTTTCCTTTGCCTCTCTGACTTCACAGCCAAGCACCTGCCCCTGGTCAGGCGAAGGAGGAGAGCTGCACACAGATCCCTGAGCCCCATCTTCCCCTGGTAACTCCTGCCCAACACCTCAGAGAGCCCATAAAACAGAGCAAAACCCAGACTGGCTCCAGTTTGCAAGGTGGGAAGATCAGAGCGGCGTTTTTGCCACCGCCCCTGGCAGAGCAGGGCTCGCTGCAGGCTCAGCCCCGGGAGCGGAGCCGGAGCTGCCGGGATTTGCCGGCTGTGCCGGCTTCTCCTCGCTGCGGGGCCGGGGGACTGTCTTGCACACCTGCCCACTCTGCCACAGCCCCGGGTTGTCACCGAGGGAGAAGTGTTGACAGCACCACACGGAGCGGAGCAGGTTCGCAGCTGAGCCGGGATTGCTCAGCTCCTTGGCAGGGAAATGACGGGGCCCAGAGAGTGCCTGTCTCTCCAAGGAAATCCTACAGCGCTTGGAGAGACGTTACCTGGATCGGCAGCGGGAGGAAGAGGCTGGGGGCTGACAGAGGTGCAAATCCCAGGAGAAGAGGTTGGTGTGGGGGAGCTCTCCCCACATCCCAGCTGCTTTTTGGCTTGAGGGGAGAGCCTGGAGCAAGGTGGAGATGGAGAACCTGCATGGAAAACAGGAGCTGGGGTCCCTCCTACTCAAATTTTTTGCATGAGAGACAGGAGACAGCCTGCTGTGCACTCTTATTTTTTGGGACAGAAGCAAGGGCACCTCCCCGTGCACCCCCAGCTCCTGCCCAGGGCACGGCCACGGAGCCACAGAGCCACCAGCTGTGGCCAGGTAATCCCTGCTGGGGGAGGGCCGGCCCAGAGAACCCGGCTGTAAATACATCAGTGTCCTCCTTCTCGCTGCCACACGTTTAAATCTATTTGATCCACTCTAATGGATTGATCTACAAGTTTGTGCACACACATCCTGCTTTGGACGGGCGGCTGGCAGCGCCTCGCCCATCACGGCCTGTCAGCTCCACTCAGCCTCACCTCCAGCGCGGAGCGAATCCAATTACAGGATAAAGGGTTTTCTTCCCCTCCATATGGTCTCTATAACGCTCTGGCTTTATCTTGCCTTAACCCCTTTCCTGGCGAGGGAGCTCACAAGCCCGGCCTAAGCGGCTCAGCGCCGCGGCCCTGGGTGGCTGCTATGTGATACGGGAAGCGGGGTCTTCCCAGGGCACCCGGAGGCACATTCCTCCCTCTTTTCCTGCCCACTGGGGAGGAACGAGCCCCCTCAGGAGGGAGATTCAGGGCAGCACTGGTTACAAAACCAGCCAGAAGCACAGGAGTGAGCTCAGTGTCGGGGTTCACGGGGCTGTGCGTCAGCCCGGCGCCACGAGCTCAGCACAGATGTTCCCTTCATGACTGATTTGCTGTGCTTTTGCATTTCCCTCCACCTTGCTCTGCCAGGTGTTCCCTGGGTGCCCCTGGGCAAGGGGCTCCTGTGGCTCCTGTGCCCAGCAGGGATGGGGACAGCACTGCAAAGGCCTCCAGGAGCCCTCCTCCCCTGTGTGAGCTCTGCCTGCCGCTGATCCCTGTGAGCCAGGCGTGTCGGCTCTGTGCGAGCCGGTTATTTGATTATAATTATCGTTCCTTGCTTTACACAGGACATGAAAGCCCAGAGCAGCTCAGGGCCCCATCACGCCGCGCACGAGCAAACAATGAGCGAGAGACAATCCCAGCTCAAAGCGCTTGGCAAAGCAGGGAAACCTGCAAGGGGCAAGAAAAGCCTTTTCTTGAGGACAAACACAGAGGCAGCAGGGCTCTCCTCCCGCATTAGGCAGGGCCTGGAATTTGCTGTTGTCGTACAGTCAGCACAGAAAACAACCGGGAGCTCTCCAGGAGAGAGAGCAGCTCATGAACTTTCCCTGCTAAGAGACACCAAATTAAAGCCATCGCTGTGGCAGCGCTGCAGCAGGAGCCGAGGTTGCATTCAGGACACGTCCTGGAGGGACCAGCCACCCTCACCGGTGTCATTTCCCTGCTCTGGGTTTACTCGAGGCCTTGGCCATTGCTCCGGCTGCGCTGACCTGCCCAGAGCTCTAAATCCAGTGACCCAAGGGGACACGTCCATGAGGACAGCTGGGAGGGGACAGCCTTCCCACAGAGCACAGGTGACTCAGGCTTACCTGCTCCACAGGCAGCTCCCCAAAGGGGGGAAGGGCTTGGTCCAGGCCTTGTTGATGGTCAGCTGAAACCCTCTCAGCCCAGTTGTCCCTGTGAAAGGTGTCTGGGCAATGAGGCCAAATCTCCTCCACACTCAGCTGCCAGGGTGAGTGGAGAGGATCTGCTTGGCCAGAAAAGGTCCCTCTCCCAAAAAGTGCAGCTGAGTGTTCCCCCAGCACCCAGAGTCCATGTCCCTCTTCCCCCCACAGCCTCCTTTCCACCACCCCAACTCTTTAGGAGAGGGCAGGACACCCCAAAGGGGTGCCAGGAAGGGATGGGAGGTGACTATTAACTTTCCCATGGGATACCCGTGTCCACATGCAAAACATTGGAAGAGAACCAGAGCTTTGGGATGCTGGTGGCGCTGGCAGCGAGGCCCAGGTGTTTTTGAAGGTGGGGCATCACAGTGAAATAGTGGAAGCTGGAGGGTTGCTTTCGCTTTTGAAGGTGGGCCACCACAGTGAAATGTTGGAGCTGGAGAGTTGCTCTCTCCTATGGGAGTTGGAAGGGAAACTCTGGAATTGAGATGGATGCACAGCTGATTTTGTGGATTAGAATTTCTGAGATCTCCTTTGATATTTGACACGTTCTGCAACGATGTGCCCGATTTTTGTACATCTGGAGCCTGACCATGGCCAGGAGAGGCAGGAAATTCCTCCAGGGAAAGCTCTGTGAGAGGCAAGGCCGTGGGACTCCTCCACTTCCCACTCATCCCCTCAAGGAAGACCCAGACCAGGAATCTGGCGCCTGCTGGTTTCACGGTGCGATGATTCCAGGAGGCACATCCATCCCGCGGGGAGCCCTGGCCGCGGGGCACCCGAGGCTGGCCTGACCCACTTCCCTGCTCCCTGTCCTACTTCTGCTCCCCCTGGATCTGCGCGGGCGGATCAGGGATTAGGACACCGTCCATCCCAACACCTCCTTAGCCTTCCGCTCCCGGCCTCCAGCTCGGAGGCGCTCCAGGCGTGCAGGAGACCTCATTCATCCCACGGGACAGCACTGACTTTTTCCATGGGCCGTGCCTCGGGGAGGGCAGCAAGGAGGAGGAGGCGCAGCTTACCTCGTTATCCGATCAGCTCCCTTAACGCCCCACATCCCCGGGATTAATGGAAGAGCTTCCCTAAGGCGCCTTAGGCAGGTCCCCTGGAGAAGGTGCACCCATGACCCAGAAGGAAGAAATGGGGAAGAAGAACTTGGATGAGAGGGAGCGTTGGCACTGGCCCTGCTGGGAAGGGTTTCCCAGGCTCGTGTGTGCTGGGATGGGGATCCCACTCTGTGCTGAGAGCCTGGGAGAAGCTCCCTTCCATCCCTCTTGCTCCCCCAGGTTGGGCTGGTCTCTCTGCTCTCTCTGCAGGGAGTTCAGGACATCTGTGCTGTCCTTTGCCCCGTGGCACAACCAGGGGTGTGATCAGGGTCACACAACCCAGAGCCCTGCCCCAAAATGCTACATTTACCAAAAAATGACCAACTGCGTTACCTTTGGGATGGAGAGTGGCTTCCCCTCCTACTTTGCCCGGACCCAGGCACAGAGCTGGCCCTTGGCTGTGTCAGCAGAGCCTGGATTTGCTCTGGGCTGGGGCCACCAGCAGCCCCCACACTGAGCCAGGCACCCGAAACCGAGCCCAGCCAACAGCTCAGACCCACAGAGCTCGGTCCAGCCCTCCCCTAGTGACCTCCCCAAGGCCAGTGGGGCAGAGCTGGCCACTCCCCAGTCCCCAAGTGGTCCTACGGGGTCCTTCAGCTTCCCAGGGGCACCCCAAACCTGTGATGCCCCGTGGACCCCAGCAGAGCCCCTTTTCCACATCGGCCACTCCCAAACTCCCCACTGCTCCTCCCACCTTTGCCCCTCTTCCCAAGGGCTCCCCACCCCATCCCTTCCTGCCCCCAACACCTTAAACAACATTAAACACTTAATGGCAATTAATACGCTTTAATGCAGGTTTTGGGGCCAACTGGCTGCTTAGAGGGTGCTTAAACCATCAACCCCTCTCAATCCCGTTGCCCTTGTCACACAAAGTTAGCCGAGCCCCTCGTCAGCCTCCCCCCTCCCCCGAGGAGGCCGGAGGGTATAAAACCACCCCGGGGCGCGGCACCGCCAGCCCCCGGCGCGGCGCAGGGCAGGGCACCACCTCCATCCCCTCACCTTTCGCTGCTCCTCGTAATTCGTTCATCTTTTAGGTTGGAGGGGAATCCTCTCACCGCGCGTTTTCCGCATTGGGAGGGGGTGGGGCTTCCCTTTTTTTAATTAATCGGGGTCGAAACGCAATTCGTTGCTGAAAACCCCTCCGGCAGAGCAGCTCCCGTAGCGAGGGCAGGATGAACGGGACGGAGGGGATCAATTTTTACGTGCCTATGTCCAACAAGACCGGGGTGGTGCGGAGCCCCTTCGAGTACCCGCAGTACTACCTGGCCGAGCCCTGGAAATACCGCCTCGTGTGCTGCTACATCTTCTTCCTCATCTCCACCGGCTTCCCCATCAACTTCCTCACCCTCCTGGTCACCTTCAAGCACAAGAAGCTCCGGCAGCCCCTCAACTACATCCTGGTCAACCTGGCGGTGGCTGACCTGTGCATGGCCTGCTTCGGCTTCACCGTCACCTTCTACACCGCCTGGAACGGCTACTTCGTGTTCGGCCCCATCGGCTGCGCCGTGGAGGGATTCTTCGCCACGCTGGGAGGTAAGGGCTGGGAATGGGGGCTTGGGGCTTCCTCCCCAGGGCTTTGGGAGCCCGGTTCCATCCCTTCATGGCACCGTTGGGGTGTGCAGCGTCGTTCCCCCTCGCCTGGGGCTCACCCTGCGCTTCAAACTGGGGAGGAAAACAGATTTCTGCGTGTTTGACCTCGACAGCGAGAAGCCTCCACGGTGTCGTGGCAGGGAAAGGAAGCCTGGGGAGGGATCCTGGTTTGCAGGATCCCGCCTGGGGTCACCTGGCCCTGCTGGTCAGTGGGGGTGTCACGCCAAGGTGGTCACCAGAGACCTGCCAGGGGTGACCACAGCGTGTTCCTGAATCAACACCGAGCAGCTCGGACCAAGCACAGGCTTGGACTTGATCACCTTTGGGGTGTTTTCCCAACCTTCATGATTCCATGATTATTCCTTTGCCCGAAGGCTTCCCTTTCTGGGGAGATGGAGGGTTTAGGAGGGGAAGAGAAATCCCTCAGGAAGGGAACCCCACGGAAGAGCTACAGGTCTGGAGAGGTGAGAGGGCTCATCCAGGGGCAAGAGGAAGGGGAGGAGGATCCAGGGTGGTTCCCAGGCTCTGCAGGGATGGCTCAGCTCTGTCCCAGCTGCACCAGGTTTGGATTGGGATTTTCCTTGAGGCGTTTCTCAGGGACACAAGTGCCCCTAACACTTTGCCCCGAGGAAAAACAGGGAGAATTCACTCGGCAGCCGGAGCCCACGCAGCCAGCCCTGCCCACGCCACACCTCGTGATGGATCTGACAGCAAACAGTCCTGGCTGGAGAGACCCAGAGCCACCACAGGGACTTTGCTTCCCTTCCTCTAAAGGGGGCCATTTCCCACAATGGTGCTGCTCTGAAAAAACACATTTTAAAAATACAGATATTCCGCCGAAGGCACAGCTGAATGCCCTGGCCCAAGCAAGGAGCAAAGAAAGGCNCAGCCCACCCCCCCCCAATCCAGCGCCCGCGGAAACTCGTGAAATGCACATTTAAAGGAATCAACAGGTTTGGAGGCATCTGGCAGCATTGCCGGGGATTGTGCTTCCCCACGCCCAGGTGGGATTCACCCCCTTGATTCTTAATTTATTAAAAACCCCGCGGTGATGCCTCCTCCGCCCCCAGCATCCCCTCGGCTCCCAGAGCCTTTGCACATCACGAGTGGAGAATTCCCAGATTTTTGGCAGGATGCTGCTTATCCCGCGCTGATCCTCAGCTCCCTCTGCTCTCCTCTGGAAGCACCAAGGGAAGGAGGAGCCCGGAGGGGCTCTGACCATTCCGTGGGCTCTCCCTCTCCTCCCCGCAGGCCAGGTCGCCCTGTGGTCCCTGGTTGTCCTGGCCATCGAGCGCTACATCGTCATCTGCAAGCCCATGGGCAACTTCCGCTTCTCCGCCAGCCACGCCATGATGGGCATCGCCTTCACCTGGGTCATGGCCGTTTCCTGCGCCGCCCCGCCGCTCTTCGGCTGGTCCAGGTGAGCGCGAGCCCTCCCAGCAGCAGCTCCCGGATCCCTCCATCCGCTCAGGGACAGCAGGTGGCTCCCAGCAGGGAAGCGCTTGGCCTCGGAGGAGGGAAATGAATGTCCCGTTCCCACGGGAGGGAGTGTCACAGCAAGCTGGCACTGCGTGCTCGAGTGCACCCAAACCACGTGTGCCACCCTTCCAGCATCCCCCACCCTCTGGGAATCCCATCCCTGCTGCCCCTGGTGCAGATCCCGACCTTTCTCCCCGCCAGGTACATCCCGGAGGGGATGCAGTGCTCCTGCGGGCCCGACTACTACACCCACAACCCCGACTTCCACAACGAGTCCTACGTGCTCTACATGTTCGTCATCCACTTCATCATCCCCGTCATCATCATCTTCTTCTCCTACGGGCGCCTCGTTTGCAAAGTCCGGGAGGTAACGGCCGGAGGGGACTGGTGGGGACGGGGCGGGCGGCTCAGGCACGATGGGGGACGTGGGCCAGGGGTGGACAGCTGCCCCTCACCACCCTGTCCATCCACAGGCAGCTGCCCAGCAGCAGGAATCGGCCACGACCCAGAAGGCGGAGAAGGAGGTGACGCGGATGGTGATCCTCATGGTGCTGGGCTTCATGCTGGCCTGGACGCCCTACGCCGTGGTGGCGTTCTGGATCTTCACCAACAAGGGCGCCGACTTCACGGCCACGCTGATGGCAGTGCCTGCCTTCTTCTCCAAGAGCTCCTCCCTCTACAACCCCATCATCTACGTGCTCATGAACAAACAGGTGAGACGCCCCGGGGCTGGGCAGCACGTCTGGGGGCTCCACGCTGCTCCTTTCCAGAGGGGGTTCCTTCAGGGACTGCTGGGGGCTCTGGCCCTCCAGTGTCACCCTTCTCATTCCTCTCCCCTCCCCAGTTCCGTAACTGCATGATCACCACGATCTGCTGCGGCAAGAACCCCTTTGGGGACGAAGACACCTCCTCCACCGTATCCCAGAGCAAGACCGAGGTCTCCTCTGTCTCCTCCAGCCAAGTATCACCCGCATAGACCATGGACAGTTTGAACTGGGGTGACCTGCCAAGCTCGGGGACCCAGACAGACGCCCCACAGCCGCTCCCTCGCGCCCCGGCCCCCTCCCCTGCAGGAGAATTTAGCCGTGCCCGTCCTGCCGTAGACCCCACCCCACACATCCACGGGGACCCACACGTGGCACTCGGAGCTCTGCCCAGGGCCCTGCCCCGGCTCCCAGGATCTCGTCACCTCCGGGGGACTGTCCCTGCCTGTCCCCATCGGGTTCGAACAGCAGCGGTCAGTGGGGACCCCCAAACCTTTTCCTGCCTGAATCCCGCTCCCCGCCAGCATCGCCCTTCCCTGGGCTCCCGGGAGTGCTGCAGGAGCATCCGGGCCTCTTTTGCAAAAATCTAAATATTCTGGCAAAGCCCCAGGAGCAGGGTCCTGTGGCCAGGGTGGCCCCACCTGCCCCTCACCAGGGCTTGAGCCCAGGGCCCTCTGGAGCCGCGCTCCCGCCGGGATTCCCACCAGGAATCGATTCCTGCTGTCTCTATAAATCAATTTAACAAACGGAGCCACGAGCGGGCTCTGCTTCCAGCCCGACTCCCTCTATCCCCAAGACAACACTGTAGATATATTTTTTTGTCTTGGAACCTGTAAATATTTGCTCAAGTCCTTTGAAGTCTCTATCCCTCTCAGCCCTTTCCTTTCTCCTCCTCTTCCCGACTCCGAGGCAGAGAAATCCCCTTCTACCTCTGCTCCGGCTGGACAGGCACGGCCAACCTTGGAGGGTGGGGCCGGGACCCGAGCGCTTTCCTGTACATATTTTATAAATAAATAATCTCGTGTCCACACAAGGACGTCTGCAGTCAAGGAGTAGGGATTAAAAAAATAAGAAATAAACAGAAGCAGCACGGAGAAAAACACAGATGCTCAGTCCTTGTCCTTTCTCTTGGGCTGTGGGGACAAGCTGCCGGTGGCCAGCTGGGGGAACAGGATGCTGCTCTTGGAGACACAAGCCTGGAGCTGTCCCAAAAGCCATGGGAAGGGGGATCTGTGGGTGACACCATCCCCACAAGGTGACAGCCCCATCAGCTGGGGCACCAAAGCTGTTTAGGGGCAAAAAGAGACAGACAGGGCACAGCCCTCACTGCCCAGCCACTGTTTTTTATCCTTTGATATTTAAGATTTCCCCATGTAGCCTTAAATAAAGCTTCAGCTGAGAGCTTCTCACAGAGTTCAAGTTCCCCTTCCTGCGGGGCCCTTCCAGGTGGCATCGTGACGGAATTGGCAGAGTCAGGGAAAAATTGTTCCCTGTGTCAGTGAATTCCTTATGGAGCAGCTGGAGAGCGATCCCGGTGCCATCGCTGCTGGAACCTCGCCCTCCTCCCCTCCCTGCCCAGCTCACACCTGCCCTCTCCGGTGCTTTTCCTCCTTTTTGGGCCCAAAGCCACCAAAACCAGCGGGAAGCCCCAGGCTCAGCCCTGGGGTGGGAAGGCAGGGGTAGGAAGCACCTTTTGCCCAAAGCACCAGGCCCTGGGAGGGGGAAGGATGCAGCCTCAGGGCACCCTCCTGTCTCTGCACCCACCCAAATTCAGGCACCCTCCTGTCTCTGCCCCCACCCAAATTCAGGTTCCCAGCCAGGATTGCCCCAGAGCAGCTCTCACACCGTTCCTGCTGTGCTGAATAATTCATGGCCACTCTGCCCTTCCCAGGAGCCTCTTTTCCTTCCCTACAAAGCCCCAAGCCCATTTCTTTCAGTTCCTTTGGAAGCACTGGGGCTGTTTTATATCAAGAGACCAAACATGTGGAGGAGCGCTTGGCATCCCTCACCTTCCCCCCAGATTCCAGGGTGAAAAGAATTCCAGGAGCAGAGCCCTGGACCCCTTGAACGGGCCTGGCCGTGTGTCCCCCGTGTTTGTGATTATTTTTAAACGCTGCAGCTCTAGCCCAGGGCTGCTGCCTTTTGCTGCGGTGCAGCGATGCTGGGAGAATCCACCTGGAATCCACCTGGAATCCACCAGGAATCCACCTGGAATCCACCTGGAATCCACCAGGAATCCACCAGGCCCTGGGTGAGGATAAGAGCAGTCTGTGATCCCTGACAGGGAGTTCTGGGGAGCCTCAGGGTGGGCTGAGGCTTTGCAGCCGAATTTCCACAGGTAGGAGAGGCAGGGAGCAGAGTCCAGCCCCGTGGTGCTGCGGCAGATTCCAGCGGTGATTCCAGCAGCGATTCCTCCTGGCTGCTCCCA
The DNA here is from genome assembly GCA_013397845.1 of Melanocharis versteri. NCBI lineage: Eukaryota > Metazoa > Chordata > Aves > Passeriformes > Melanocharitidae > Melanocharis > Melanocharis versteri. The sequence continues at coordinate 142,971 of VZTG01003101.1, forward strand.
CCTGCACTGCCCATCCAGCTGCTCTCCAGATGTGCCCACACCACCATGGAGAATTAACCCAGCAGAGCAGTTTTACCTCCATGGTTCATCTGTCCATGGCAAGGGACATTCCCAAGGTGGATCCTGCCCGGAGTGTGGCCAGGGATGGAGTGAAGAGGGGCTGGAGGTGTCCAAGTTTGTGGCACTCAGTGCTGTGGGCTGGGTGACGAGGTGGAGATCAGTCACAGGCTGGACTCGGTGATCCTGGAGGGCTTTTCCAGCCTCAGGGATTCTGGGATTCTGTCACTCTCAGCCGTGCAGGCAGGTTGGGCTCATCCACAGTGCAAAGGAGCTGCTTTGTCTGGAGGCTGTGGATGGGAATAGAAAGATAAACCTGTCTTAAAAGAGTGACCTCTCTGCTCTGCCTTCAGCCCCTCTTCTGAGGATGATGATGGAACTCCTTCTCCTTGACCAAATCCCTAAAAAACCCAAAACATCCAAGCTCAGAACTGATTTCTCCGAACCACGAGGGCAGGGGAGGAGCAGCCACCAGACAACCAAAAACCCAAACCTCACCCAGCCCGACAGACCCAACCCTTCCGTGGCAGAAAGCGTCTCATTCAAAGGCTCCTCTTGAAAAGTCACCCGGGAGTTCTTTCTTCCCACTTTCCCATAAATACACGGATATATCCAGGCGCTGCATTTGCAGCCAGCAGGGACCATCCCGGCATCGCCCACTCGGAGCAGGCACCACCAGCTGCTCCAGCGCTGCTGGCCTGGCACTGCTGCCACCTAAATTCGGATGCAAACTGAGGAAAGCAGCCAGACTTATGCAGGGAACTGAGACAGCTGGAATCTCAGGCCCAAAGGGCATTTCAGTGTCTGACTCCCATCCCTCTGCAGCTGGGACTGTTCCTCCTCATCCCAGCACTGCCGTCAGCTGGTTTAGGAAAACTGCGGTAATTGGCTCAATTCATTTTAAATCAGCTCTCGTTTGTGCAAGCAGCACTCGGGGAAAAGCAGCTTGGAGTTAATAACATCCTGATTTGGAGCATCCGCAGGGATGAGGGGGAAATCTCAGGGAGGTGTTCTTGGTCTTTGCCCCACAGCCCTGGGCACAGAAAGAACGCCCCAAAAAACAGCAAACCAGGGTCCTGGCCCGGTGCTGCTCCCCATAATCCTCATCCTGCCCAGGGCTGATCTCTCCAGGCTGGAATGGCACTGCCTGGATTCCTCCCAGGACGTTTTTATCCCATCAGTGTAGAAGGAGCAGCTCCATGCCAGAGGGTCTGGCTCTGCCCATTTGTCTCTGCCAAAGGAAAAACATCTCCTTGTCCAGCCACTCCAGCAGTGCTGGGAACAAGATTAAAACCCTCAGACACTCCCCCCTTCCCTCTGTGCCATCACACGCAGGGCTGGGGGAGCCAAATCCCTCTCTGGGGTGCCCAGACCCTGATACCAGGGGGGAAAAACTGCTCCTTAAGGGAAAAACTGCTGGGATTAGAGCTTGGGAGAGGCCAGGATTTCAGCTGACAGTGCCAGGGGGACATCGCAGAGCCCCAGCAGCCAGGGAGACCCAGGCAGTGTTTGCCTCCCACCCAGGGGGGTGCACGAGCCCCCACGTTTGTGTCACTTCCCAGCCCGAATCCATCACGGCTGCCTGTGTCACGTTAGCAGCAATAAAACGATTCAAAGAGCAATTCCTTACTTTTATGAACAAATGGCCCTGGCTGGATGATTCAGGCAGCATTCAATTCCCAGCCAGAAAGTGTCAGCAAAATCCCGGCCTCTCGCGTGTAGGTGGATAACTGCAAATGAAAGGAGGGAATTATTAGCACTTAATACTCGGTGGGTTTGCACTCCCCAGTGCTCCTCTCTGGGAGATGCCAAACGCTCCGGTGCTCCAGCAGCTGGGAGGGCCCTGCCAAGGGGGGCTGCAGGGCTTGGGGTGGTGCCTTTGGACACTGGGATCGTCCTTGTCCCACTGCCAGGGCCCTGCTCCAGCCCTGCCCCTCCAGAACCCCTTGTGTCCTCCAGCCTGTCCTTTCCAGGACCATTTTACCTTCAGCCCATCCCCTTCAGAGCTGCTTTTCTCTTCCAGACTTTCCTTTCCAGAGCCCTTTTCTCCCCCATCCCATCCCATCCCATCCCATCCCATCCCATCCCATCCCCTCCCCTCCCATCCCAAGCCCCTTTTCTTTTCTCCTCCAGAACCCCTTTTTTTCTCCATCCCATCTTCTCCAGAGCCGCTTTTCTCCTCCAGCCCAGCCCCTCCAGAGTCCCCTTTCTCTTCCAGCCCATCCTCTCCAGAACCCCTTTTCTCCTTCACACTTTCCCTTCCAGACCTCTTACTNCCAGAACCCCTTTTCTCCTTCAGACTTTCCCTTCCAGAACCCTTACTCTCCTCCAGCCTGGCCCCTCCAGAGCCCCTTTCTCCTCCATCCCATTCCCTCCAGAGCCCCTTTCCTCCTCCAGCCTGTCCTTTCCAGAACCCCTTTTCTCCTTCAGACTTTCCCTTCCAGAACCCTTACTCTCCTCCAGCCTGGCCCCTCCAGAGCCCCTTTCTCCTCCATCCCATTCCCTCCAGAGCCCCTTTCCTCCTCCAGCCTGTCCTTTCCAGAACCCCTTTTCTCCTCCCCACACCCCTCTCCCATCTCCCCCTCCCATTCTCAGCTCGCTGCCAACTCCACGGGAGCCTTAGGGACCCTTGGTGGGACAATCCCCCAGCTCCAGAGGGATCCAGGGAGGCTTCCCCATGCACCTGGGGCTGCTCCAGCCTCCTCCAGACTCTCCATTTCTCCTTCACCCAGCCTGCCCGTATTTTTCTTGTTCATCAGACTGACAAATGGGCAGAAAACAGACTCCTGGCGATTTCCTGCACAGGCTGCCCACTCCTCCTCTCCCCTCGGTGATGACTGAGAGCTGAAAAAGCAGGAATAGCATATAAATTTCCTCCCTGCTCTAATAAATACCTCTATTACCTTGTGCTTTCCCCCAGCTCACTGTGCAGCTCCTGCTGCCCGCCAGGCAGACGTGATAAACCAAAATTCGCATTTCTGTGGGGAATCAGCAGCAGGGCTCAGGCAGGCTGGCAGCAGCAAGGGAGGGGTGAACCTCCCACCTCCGGGGCCTGGCTGCAGCTTCACATCATCCCACGGGGAGATAAATTAATTCCTTTATTACTGAAGGGGAGCTGGAGGTTGTCTGGCCCCTCTAAGGACACCCTGTCCTGGTCCCAGGGGGAGGAGGGGTCCCACCATCCCCAGGGGTTTGTCCCAGCCACCTCTGTGTCCCTCTGTGTGAGCCTGGGGTCTCCTGGAGGACAGGAATAGGGACAAACCCTGCTAAAATCCCACCCACAGGGTGCAGGGGGAGAGAGGGCTTTGGTGATGGAGGGAAAGCTGCCGCAGCAGCGATCCGTGCTGTGGGCAAAGCCCCGCGCTGGATTTCTCCTCCCTGGGCCTCCTTCTGATCCAAATCCTTTCCCGGGGCTCTCAGGACACCCAGGACAGGATGTGTCACCGTCCCTTGGCCAGGAGACACCTGAGCAGCGCAGGAGCGACCCAAGCATCCCAGAGGGACCTCGCTCCATCCCCCTCCCACCCCATCCGGAGGACAACGGGCAAAAGCCACCGGCCTTTTACACCCGCAGCGCTGCCAGGAGCCCCTGGGGCAGCGCTGTCCCCTCGGCCACCGCCAGCACAGCCTGACGCAGCCGTGCCAGGTGGGCAGTGCCACTGTCCCCATGCCCCGGGCACAGCGCTGCAGCCGCGGCTCCTCCTCCCCCAGGGCCGGATTGATGGCGGTGCTTTGCAAAGCCGGCGGAAAAAAACACCTTCAAAAGGAGCATTAGGAGGTGGCAGCCACCCAATTTCCCCCTTAGCCAGCAATTGCTGTGTCTCATCCGCTTCCTGGAGTCTATTTAACTTCTAAATTTAACAAGCTCCTAAACAAGTAGCAGCAGCAAGTGGCAGCGCCCGGCTCCCACCCTGCGAGTGGCATTTGGGGGCCCAGCCCGGGAATGGGAAATTCCTCCAGCGTCTCTTTGATTTATGGCCCTCGTTAATTCTCCAGGAGGGCCCCGAGCTGCCCCGAGCGCACCGAACCTCCGAGGGATAAATAATTTACCAGATGGTTAAATATTCTTTAAGGTCTAGAGAACATCGGCGGGAGCAGGGATTTCGGGGGGGGAGGCAGTGACACAAAGCTACAAATTGAGCACAAAAAGCGGGAGGGGATGGCCTGGAGCAGGGGAGGGAAGGACCGGGACATCCCAGGAAGGGGGGGAACGGGACATCCCAGGAAGGGAAGGACTGGGACGTCCCAGGAAGGGAAGGACCGGGACGTCCCAGCGCTGCTGCAGCGGGATCAGCACAGCCAGGGGTTTTGGAATGGGAATATCCCGTCCAGATGTGCCCTGCCAGTTGTGCCATGCAGATGTGCAGGGCTGCCCGGGCCCTGCAAAGGGAAGGATGAACCGAGGAGCGGGGAGGGAAGGGAGGAAGGTGCCAGCAGGGAGGAGGCCTGGCCCTGCAGGGCTGAGCAGAGCCACGTCCGGTGCCAGAGGATGCTGATGCCCCACGCAGGCACTGCCCGCTGCCTTCGCGGGTGGTGCTGGAGGGCCACAAGGCTTTGGCAGCAGAACCCTGATGAAATGTGGTGCCGGGGGGATGTTTCCACCTCCTTTCCTCCTCCTCCTCCTCGGGGATCAGGGCAGCACTCCCAGCGAGGAACCCCTGGGCTGATGCTGGAGGGAGACCACGGAGCAAGAGCAGAGGCTGGAGAGGAGAATCCAAACGCTGCTGCTGCGAGCTCCCAGCGCATTTCTGCCCCGGCTCGGGGTGTTTTGGGCTCCCCAGAGCAGCGGGGCAGCCCCGAGCCCCCCGGCCCGTTTTGGGCTCCCCAGAGCAGCGGGGCAGCCCCGAGCCCCCCGGCCCGTTTTGGGCTCCCCAGAGCGGCGGGGCAGCCCCGAGCCCCCCGGCCCCGCAGCCCCGCGGAGCCGGCGGAGGTAGATGGCAGCAGAGCCTGCTCCTTGCGGCAGCCGGGATGCGACAGCCCCGTCGCTGCTCCGCCGTCACCCGGAGCTCCCGGCCACCCCCCGAGCAGGGGTTTGTACAGCCGGCTTTACCCGCAGCTCCTTTTCCCCGGGTTTCTCTCCTGAAGCGCAGCCCGCAGCTCAGGGCTGAGCTGGGTTTCTCCGTGGTTGGATGTGTCAGGGGGAGCTAAAACTCCTCTGTGCCCCGTGCTTGGCTCTGTCCTGCCCCTCCTCCCTTCCTGCATCCCTGGACACCCGCACGGCAGCCAGGCTGTCGCCCTGAGCTCAGGTCTGGGGGTTTAGTTTGGTTTTCTCTGCTGGTCCTTTCGGGGAGCACACGGAATTTTGCCACAACCTGTCCTGCTCATCCCCCGCTCCCTCACGATTCCAAACCCGATCTCAGCCCTTCCGCGTGTTTTCCAGACGCCTGATGAGGCTCAGCGCGTGATTAACAAATTAAGCAATGCTTTAGGGAACGCTTTTCCCCCAAATCTCTGCCAGAGGGGCCCCATGGGATCCCTGCTCCCTCAGGGGTGACGAGCAGGTCCCTTCCCTGCTCTGTCCCCACTCAGTCCCTGCCCCCGAGGGTTCCTCCCAGCTGCCCCTGACGGATAGATAATGAATAATTCACTGCTGGATTTATGGAGTATTCATTGCCCTCGAGCCTCCCGGGGTAATTAAACATCCTGTGAGCCCCCGTAACCCAGCCCGGCCACGATCCACGCTCAGCCCTCCATCCACCCTCCCCACTCCACTGCCGTTAATTAAAGAGGAGCAAATGCCCAAAGAAAACTTTCCCATCCCAGGGACTCCCCGCCCCGCAGGAGATGCATCCATCGCATCCCCGGGATGCATTTCCAGGCTGGGGCTGGCACGGGGCAGGACAAGCCTCATTCCCCAGCACAGCGAGGGATTTTTGGCAGCTGGCTCAAGAGAAACGATTTCCCCAGAGCTCTGGGCAGCCCCGTCCTGACATCCTGGGGCGCTCTCACCCCCAAAACAGAGCCGTGCAGGGGGCTCCAGCAGAGAGTCAAGGTTTCTCCTTTCCTTACACAAACAATTCCGAATTTTACCCCTTCTCCCCACCCAGCAGCAGCCCTCCACCCCGAGCCACGCTCTGCCGCTTCCCAGCTCACCCGTGCCCAGCCCTGGCACCCCGGGCTGGCATCACCCTCCGGACCATCCCACCCCACCGCACCTCCCTTGGCACGGGCGGAGCTGCTGCGGGGCTGAGCCGGGCGTGGAGCTCTGCCGCACCTCGGGCAGCCCCATAGCGGCACAAAGCCCCCGGTGCAGCCCCCACGGGAGGTCCCAGCACGAGGTGACACGGCCGGGGACGAGCCCAGGCGGGAGCGGGACCCGGAGCTTTGATGGAGGTGTAAAAACTCCCTGCAGCCTCCGGAGCTGAGTCAGCTCTTCTGCCTTCAGTAATTCACGGCAATAAACAGGGAGAGGAGCGGGGGCCACGAGAATCCGGCCGGGGTGGGGGATGGCAGCTCCGGGCACGGCTCTGGGAGCACCCACCCCAGCCAGAGCCGGCTCTGGGGGCTCCTGCACGGCTCCCCAGCCCCGAAGGAGCAGCTCGGCAGCCCCACAGTCCCCACACACCTCCCCCAGCCCCGGGTGTCCCCTCCCTGCTGCTCATCCCTCCCTCATCCCGTCTCAGCCCCTTCCACCGCTGTTCCCCCGGGCTGGGCATCCTTCCCTGGCTTCTCCTCTTCCTTCCTCCCTTCCCGGCAGCTTATCACCGCCTTTTCCTTGTTTTTTGGAGGCAAGCGGGGCTGCTCATCCCTGCTGCTATAAGATGCACATTCCCGGGATCAGGCCTGGCCCTTTCCCGTTTCTCCCAGTGCCTCACCGGTGCAGCCGTGACCCGGCT
>VZTG01003101.1:153809-164824 GCA_013397845.1 Melanocharis versteri
CCCCAATCTCTTGCCCCGCTCCCCAACTCCCTGCCCCGCTCCCCAATTCCCTTCTCTGCCCCCTAATTCCTTGCCCCGCTCCCCAGTTCCCTTCCCCGCTCCCCAGTTCCCCGCCCCGCAGGGAGCACCCGGCGTGCGGGGAGCCCCGAGCCGGGAGCCCCGGGGAGCAGAGCCTTGATGTGGGCGCGGGGGAGCCGAGGGCAGGAGCGGCTCGCAGGCGGTGATGAAACACCCGGGGGGGAGGGCTCAGATCCCGGAGAAGCCTTTCATCCCTCTGCCACAGCGCGGCTTCCCGAGGGATGCGGGAAGGCGCCGGAGCCCGGAGGATTTGGAGATGTCTCCCCCCAGCCTGGCGCTGGGTTTGGGGTGCAGCGGGGAGAGGATCCGGCAGCATCAGCATCGGGAGCAACACGGCCAAGCCCCCGCTGCTTCTGTCTGGCCCCAACATCCCCATCACGGCAGTTTGGGATTCGGGACACGGCTGGGACACAGGGCAGGGAAATCTCCTGCACCCCAAACCCGCATCCCCGAGGATGCTGAGAGGCAGATTTAGGGAGACCAGGGCTCACCTGGCCCCGCTGCCGTTCGGTTATTCCCACTTGCTGCGCTGTCCAGCAGGAATTACACCCTGCAGGAATTACACCCTGCAGGAATTACACCAGGCAGCGCCGGCAGCCCAAAGCAAACACAATATTTTAAAGTCCTTCCCAGCCTAACCATCCCCAGCGCTATTAATAACACTTGTAAGGAGTTGTTCTTGAATAGATATGATTTTTATCTTGACAGCGTCTCCCTAAATCATTTTTATCCCCGTGAAGTTTGCGAGGAGCAGATTTTCTGAGGGCCGTTTATCTTGGCAAATAACCCCCGCCCCTGTTTGTTGCTCACTCCCTCTTTAGTTATGGATGGGGCTGTTCCCGACCCTCAGCATCAGCTCCCAAATCCCTCTGTCACTTCCCTCCATCCCCCTTCCACGTGCGTTTCACTGGTGGCAGCAAAATGAAATCAAATCCTCGAATCTCTGTGGCTGAGAAGCTGTTGGGAGGTGGGAAGGGGGTGTGAGCTCGCTGCCAAACATCCTCCCGTCTTCCCTCCCCCCGTGTCTTCAGCGAGGATTCCGGTTCGTAAAAAGGCACAGAACTCCCTGAATTATCAGCTTTTCTCGGCAGAAAAGCGGCCGCAGCCCCCTCGTTGCGGCAGATGGACAAAGGCGCAGGAAAAGCTGGAGGCAGGGAAGGCAGTGGGGGACATTCCGGCTGTCACATCCATCACTTGCTTGGGAATAAAGACTTTTTCAAGAGCAGAACTGCGGGGAAAGGAGCAGATTCTGTGATGCAGCTTAGGAAACACCGATTCTGCTGCCTGATGGCCCGGGCTGCTCCTCCCGGGGGGATGGACTCACTCTGGGAATGCTGAACTCACCTCAAACATGATGAACTCACCCCAGAGGCGCTGAACTCTCCCCAAACGCGCTGAACTCAACCCAAAGGTGCTGAACTCACCCCAAACGCGCTGAACTCAACCCAAAGGTGCTGAACTCAACCCAAAGGTGCTGAACTCTCTCTAAAGGTGCTGAACTCAACCCAAAGGTGCTGAACTCAACCCAAATATGCTGAAATCACCCTGGGAGAGCAGAACTCACCCCAAAGCTGCTGAGCTCACTCTGGGAAGGCTGAACTCACCCCAAATGTGCTGAACTCACCCCAAATGTGCTGAACTCTCCCCAAACGTGCCGAACTCAACCCAAACGTGCTGAAATCATCCTGGGAGAGCTGAACTCACCCCAAAGCTGCTGAATTCGCCCCAAAGCTGCTGAGCTCACTCTGGGAAGGCTGAACTCACCCCAAATGTGCTGAACTAACCCCGGGGTGCTGAGCTCACCCCGAAAATGCCGAACTCACCCCGTGCCCGGGCTGGCACAGGGGCCGCCCGGGTGGGTGGAGGTGCCTGGTGCAGCAGGGTTTGGGCCGCAGGAGGTGCAGGGACAGCCCCGGGCCCCGCCTGGATTTCAGTGCCTGCGGGCAGAGCATCCCCGGGCCTGGAGGGTCCCGCCCAGCCCCCTCCCCTGCCCTCCAGCCCCGCCGAGCTGGCGAGGGCAGAGCAGAAGGTGGAGCAGCCCCCGAGCAAAAGCAGCACAAAATCGACTTGGAGCGAGACGGGAGGAAGGAGCAGCTGAGAGCCAGGAGTAATAAAATATTCCAAAACTCGATTAAGAAATGACAAGCAGGGCCGGCGGAGCGGGGGCTGGGCCCGGAGCAGGCTGCTCCCGTGGGACCGAGGGGGTTTTATGGGATGTGGCACTTCGCCATCCCGCTGTGCAAATCAACCTGTGCACGGCTGGAGCCAAACAATCCCGCTCCTGTTGTTCCCAAAGGCTTCCCGAGCCTCGTAAAGGAACACCTGTTAGCAGGCCCCGGTTAACGGCTCCGCTGGGGAATGCCGGAGCTGCTTCCATGATTAATGGCTCTGCAGGAGCTGAGGAGGGGAGCCAGGAGAGCCCAAGGGCCTGGAGGCAGCAGAGCTTGGTCCCCACGGGGATTTGGTGGCCGAAGCGGAGCCCTCGCCCAGCCCTGTGGGACAGAGGCCACCTCACCCAGCCTTGGGAAGCTGTTCCCAGCCTGCTGCTGGGCTTGGAAAAGCTGGAAATTTCCAGGTGTGACGCAGCCCGGCCTCCAGCCAGCCCGAGGGGGCAGCGCTGACCTTTGCAGCACAGCTGGAACCACAGAATGAGACTCGCTCTCTCTTCCTCCCTAACGGGGCTTTTTGGTGGAGGCCAGGAGTGCCCTGAGCATCCACGTGGCCAGGCGGGGGTGACCTGGCATTCCTGGGGCTGGGAGTTTGGGGTGATGCAGCCGCGGGGTTCGGGCTCCATCTCATCCCGCTCCTCCTGCCAAAATCCCTCTCCCGGGAATGCCACCAAGAGCCGGAGGCTTGGCTGCAAGCGCCACGCAGCCAGAGCTGCTGGCGAGCTCCCGTGGCTGTCACCGTGCCGAGGACATCGGGGCTGGTGGAGCCCCCGTGGCTTTACAGGATGGGGCCTTGGAATCCCCCATGAGGAGCCCCCCACGCTGGGATCCATGCGGAGCCGTGCCAGGAGCCGGCAGGAACTTCTGCGCCACAGCCGCGTCCTTTAGGAAGGGCCAGAAACCCCTCGGGAGGGGGAAATTCGGTGATCTGAACTCACCTGCCCGGCCCGTGGGTCTGCAGGAGCAGAGGGGCGAGCAGGGCTCTGCCCGCCAGCCCCGGAGCAGCCGGTGGGTGCTCGGCTGATGGAACGGGAACGGCTCCTGCTGGAGGAAGATTCTCCTCCCCGGGTGGGGGCAGGAGGCCCCTCCCGGCTGTCAGCAGCGCTGCGGTGCCTGGCAGTGGGTAATTAAACCTTTTATTCGCTGCCTGGAGGCGCGAAGGCATCAAGGGCTCTTATCAAAGCAGGAACCCGGCGGGGCCGGCTCTGTGCGGAGGGGAGGGAGAGATGCCAAAGCTGCCTGGAAGAAGGAAAGTTTGGGCTTCATCCTCCTCTCCCAGCTCTTTAAATCCACCCTGTGAACAGCTAATCCGCGTTCACCCGTGCTTCTGCAGCGTTCAGCTGGGCAGAGCCGAACCCTCCCGTCCCAGCAGCTCCATCCCCGGCCCTGCTCCTCACCCTCAGCTCCGCCCTGGCTCGGGATCCGGGGTCAGAGATCCCGTGGATTCACGTGATGGAGGGAATGAATTTCTCTCCCTCCCTCAGCCCAAACACCGCTCTCTGCACGAGGTGTGACCCCGGGGTTCCTCCCACCGGCTCTGCTGTGACACCTGGGGACACCCGCGGTGAAGGGACAGCAGCAGCCTCTGACAGCAGCGGCCTCTCCCATGGTGCTGTCTGCGCTGTGCCGGGGGCTGGGGGGACAAAAAACACCCCAAAAGTACTGCCAGAGGTGCTGGCTGCAGCCCTGTCACACACACAGCTCAGGGCACGGAGAGGGGACAGGTCCCGGCTCTGCCCCTGCCCCCAGGCACTGCTGTCCCCAGCCCAGGATTGGGGACCCTCCCTGTCCCCAAAGGTCAGGGCTCAGCCCCCCTCGTGCTCCGGGGAGCAGGAGCAGCGCAGAGGGGATGTGACAAGAGCTCCAAGGCAGAGTGAATTTTCCAGCTCTCGGATACAAGGAAGAATCATAACGTCGTTTATCATCTTTAAAGATACGCGGAGTTGGCGAGAGAATGAATTCTTCTTCATAACCCAGTTCCCAGGATATTTTTACTGTGCATCATAAATTATAATACCTTTTTATTTTTGCTTTATGGCCTGTCCCCCGCCAATTCGGGTGATCTACATCCTCATCCCCCCCAGTGCTTTAGGAACAAGCCCTGCCTGTCTCTTTCCTCCTCCCGTCAGCTCCCCAGTCTCTCTCCTTCCACCAGCATCTCTTCTTCCCCTTTTCCACCCTCGGAGCCGGGGCTGGGGGGCTCTGGGGGTCACCACGAGTGGACGGTGACACCTCTGAGCTGCTGCAAAGCCTCGGGCAGGTGCAGCCACGGCCACAGCTCTGACCCACAGCCCTGGCAGCAGCAGGGAGGCCACCTCCAGCTCCTGGCAGTGCTGAAGCTGCTCTCCCAGGCCTCCCTGGCTGGCTGAGACAGCCCTGAGCAGCCCCTGCCCCTCACCTGGGCACAGCCCAGCTCCGGGTGTTCCTGAGCTGGGGACAGCTCTGAGCTCAGCCTGGCCCTGCCCTGACGCAGCCCTGCCCGGGGATGGGTTCGGGGTCCTGGTTGGTTTCTCCACCAGGTGGGAGCCGCCTTTCAGACGTGGGCCAGGGTGGGGATTTCAGCTCCATTTACGCTGGAATTCCAAAGGGAGCAGCCCAGTGCGGGTGAAGTTACACCGAAGGACGCAGCCCTGCCTGGGGCAGCTCCAGACATCCCAAACCCCGGGGATGACCCTCCGAGGAGATCCCGCCTGCCCAGGGCAGCCCTTCACACCGCGCCCATGGTTTTTATCCCTACGGCGACGCCCAGGGAGATCCCACTGTCCATTCCCGTGTCCATGGCGTGGGATCCTCCATTCCCAGGAGGACCAGTCGGCTGGAAGGTGCTCAGGGCCGTTTCCACAGCTCCTTTCTTTCCGAAATCTCCTCCCTTTCAGGAAAAAATCTGTTTACAAACCGTGCTGGGTGGGGGAAACCCCTCCTGAGAGAGGGGGGACAGTGGCCAGGACTTCTTCCGTGGGCTCCCACCCCTCCCGCGGGGGGAATCCAGCCCTAAAGCAGGAGCCGGGGAGGAGAGGTGAGTGTTTATCCGCGCGAAATATGGAGATTTGCCGCGATGAGGCTGGCTAAGAACATTACATTCGCCACGCTGAGCCGCGGAGCCTCGAGGCTTTGCACAGGGCTCAGGCTCCCGTCGGGGAGAGGCTTTTGGCGTGTCGGGATTTACAGGAAAACAGGCGTCTCCTGGGAAGAGCCAGCACGGCTGACGGCACAGACAGAGCCCTATTTCCCCGTGCTGGGCTATGTCTCAGGGCAGGGACTGCGTTCCCCAGGCCCAGATGGGATTTTTAGGGCTGACAGAAAATCCTGATGGCGGTCATTCCCATTTTCCAGCGTTTTCGCAGCAATCCGCAGCCTGTGCCCAGCGCCTGGATGTGGGATGGGTCTCTTGCAGAGACCCACGGGGATAAATAAACTTTCCGTGCCCCCAAATCCGGCACGGGGAGTGGGCAGGGAGGAGCTGGAGCCGCTGGATGTGCGGCCACGCTCGGAGCTGCGCTTGGCTGGTCCCTCCCCACCGCATCTGGGGCTTCTCGGGGAAAAATGAGAGCAGGGGAGCAGGTTAACAGGCAGGAAAATGATTGCTAACAACGCGACCAGGGGCTTGTTCCGTCCCGTTTTATTGGAGCCTGAGTGATTACTCGCAGGTAGTTAAAAGGCAGGGCCGTGTGTTATTGCCGGGATGCTCGGCAGGGACGGGAGGCTCATTAACGAGCAGCTCCGCCGGCTGCATTCCCGGGAGCATTCCCTGGAGCAGAGCAGGATCCAGGGAGCGCGTGGAAGCAGCAGCACGGGGGATGGAGGGGCTGGGAAGGGACATTCTGCTCCGCCAGCGCCGGGGCTGAGGTGCCTGGGACGGGGAGGGGACACGGGGATGGGCTGGGGAACAGCTCCGGACAAATGGCCACCCAAAACCTGGGAAAAGGAGGATGGAAGAGGCTTGAAAAGGAGGATGGGAGAGGCTTGGTGCTGTCTGCCAGGGGGGGTTTTGGTGGAGTGAAGGGGTCACCCCAGACTTTTTCAGCTCCGGTGCATCAACGTCCTGGGCTGCCTGTGAGCTGAGCCGGGTCTGGGGTCCCGAACTGAGATGGGGCACAGGGAGGGGACAGAAAACAGCTCTGTGCGTGCCCCAGGGCACTTCCAAGCAGACGGAGGCGGAGCAAGGCCCGGGGACACGGGGACACGGGGACACACCGGCCCCGGGGCAGCCACGCCGTGAGCCCCGCGAGGAGAGCGGGCCGGGCGGGGGGCGGCTGGGAACAGGGCAGCAGTGACAAATGAGTTTAATTCCCGGGCAGACACCGATGGGAGGGGGTGATTAATGAGCCCAGCTCCTCATCGTGGCCTCAGGAGCCCAGGGAGATATTTTGGCGGAGGATGGAGCAGCGGGGGCTGGAGGGTGGAGGCGGCAGGCTGGGAACTGAGAGCGGACAGGAGGGGACAACCACTCGCCAAGCCCCTCTCCCTCCTGCCCACGCTGCCCCTCTGACCATCCCCGAGGTCTGGGTCCTTCCCAGAGGTTCACGGGCAGGGTTAAAACCCTTCCATCGCTCCTCCTGTCCTCTTCTCTCCCTCTTATCCTATCAAACACGGAGGCTGGCACGGCTGGTGCTCCAGGGACGTGTCACGGGCTCCTTCCCCGAGCTGATGTGCCAGCAGTGGCCTCTGCCCTTTCCCTCTCTGCCTCTGCCCCTTCTCTCTGCCTCTGCCCCTTCTCTCTGCCTCTGCCCCTTCGCTCTCTGCCTCTGCCTGCAGGAGCAGTGCGGAACTGGTTGAACTGGGAGCTGGGCTCCTCTCCTGCTGCACGCCCCGGGAAGGATCAGCATTCCCAGAGGCAGAGATGCCATCGGCACCCCCGGCAGCCTGGCTGGGAGCCTCGGCTCCATCCTCCTCCGCAGCCCTGTCCGGAGCTGCTGGTGCCCCTGCTCTCCCCCCCGAGTGTTTCTGACCCCCAGCCCTGGTCTGGCTCCTGCGGCTGAGCGTGGAGCCGGCGCTGGGCTGCCGGGCGTGTGCCAGGAGCAGCCCCCGGAGCATTGGGCACAGCAGCTGCTGGTGCTGATTAAAAACGGAGAAACCCAGCAATTATCCGGCTGTGACAGCCCCCGCTGCTGCTGGGGACAGGGCAGGGGTGGAGCCGGCCAGCCCGGGGGAGGCTGGATCCCCAATTCCTCCCTGGATCCCACAGGGATATGGCAGAAAAAGCGCGTGTGCTCATCCCGCACCGACCGTGCCCACATTCCAAAGGGAACGGGCTGCATAACGGGATGTTACGGATCCGCAGGGATCCGCAGGGATCCAGCACCCCCGGGGCTGTGCGGGGCTGCTCCCGAGGATCCGGGTGTGCCACAGGGCGGGAGCAGGGACACGCTGAGGACACGAGTGTCACCCTGCGTGCGCCTGGCTCTCAGCTCCTCCACCCCTGCACTCGTGTCTCTGCCAGCTGGGACACACCTGGACACGTGTGTCACTTCCAGCAGGTCCCAGGGAAGCGCATGCACACACCTGAAGTCCCCAGGGAAGCACATGGACACCTGGTGTCCCCACGGAGCAGCCTCCCCACCCAGCCCAGCCTCCCCTCATTAATATCCACGGCTGAATTATTTATTACAAACAGATGTTAGAGTTTAAAGAGTGCTAAGAGGATATCCTTGGCTAATCAATTTATTTTTAACTCGTTTATGTGTTTATTACTGCCAGAATTTGGACTTCAGCCGCCGTTTGGAATTATCCCTCGTTCATCACTGAGCGCTGCTTGGATGCCTGTGCTGGGTCCTTGGGGACCACGAGAGAGCCACGAATCTGCTGTTTCCTGGCCAGGGACTGGGCTTGCTTATTCCCTGCTTTCCACACACTGCATGAAATCCAGGCACTGAGCTGGAACACGCCGTGAGCTCCCCAGAAATGAATTTTTTCTCCATAGGCAGCACCCAGGCTGGGCTGGGAGGGTGGGGAATCTCCTGGGAAAGGTGGGGAGGGAGGAGGGGATGATGGGGGCAGGTGGAAGGACTCCAGGTCTCTCGGGAAGGAGTGGAGATGGACTCTGATTGTCTCTTTCCATCTCCCCTGCTCTCCTCAGCCCTCCAGGGAAGTCCTTTGTTTCTCTGGGAGCACCCTGGACACTCCCAGTGCTCCCAGTTTTATGGGAATGTGGCCCATAGAATGCCCTGAAGGTGACTCTGGGATGAGAGCAGACAGTCCCAGTGCTCCCAGTTAAATCACTGGGAGTGTGGCCCATAAAATGCCCTGAAGGTGACTCTGGGATGAGAGCAGACAATCCCAGTGCTCCCAGTTAAATCACTGGGAGTGTGGCCCATAAAATGCCCTGAAGGTGACTCTGGGATGAGAGCAGACAATCCCAGTGCTCCCAGTTAAATCACTGGGAGTGTGGCCCATAAAATGCCCTGAAGGTGACTCTGGGATGAGAGCAGACAATCCCAGTGCTCCCAGTTAAATCACTGGGAGTGTGGCCCATAAAATGCCCTGAAGGTGACTCTGGGATGAGAGCAGACAATCCCAGTGCTCCCAGTTAAATCACTGGGAGTGTGGCCCATAAAATGCCCTGAAGGTGACTCTGGGATGAGAGCAGACAATCCCAGTGCTCCCAGTTAAATCACTGGGAGTGTGGCCCATAAAATGCCCTGAAGGTGACTCTGGGATGAGAGCAGACAATCCCAGTGCTCCCAGTTAAATCACTGGGAGTGTGGCCCATAAAATGCCCTGAAGGTGACTCTGGGATGAGAGCAGACAATCCCAGTGCTCCCAGTTAAATCACTGGGAGTGTGGCCCATAAAATGCCCTGAAGGTGACTCTGGGATGAGACCAGACACTCCCAGTGCTCCCAGTTAAATCACTGGGAGTGTGGCCCATAAAATGCCCTGAAGGTGACTCTGGGATGAGAGCAGACCGTCTCAGTTCTCCCAGTTAAATCACTGGGAGTGTGGCCCATAGAATGCCCTGAAGGTGACTCTGGGATGAGAGCAGACAGTCCCAGTGCTCTCAGTTTTATGGGAATGTGGCCCATAAAATGCCCTGAAGGTGGCTCTGGGATGAGACCACGCAAAAGCCAGGACACATTAAGAAGGTGCAGTCTGTGCCCCACAGGTGCCCAGTGCCAACGAGCTCTCCAACCCCTTTAAAATGGATGAGCACTTTGGGAAGCAGGAGCAGGGAAAAGGAGCATCCTCCAGGCTCCAGCCACGACCAGCAGCTCCCAGTGCCACCCCGGGCTGTCCCAGCTGTCCCCTCAGCCTGCCCCGGGACACCTTCGGGGGGTGCTGGGCGCAAAGCTCGAGGGCAAGGAGGTGGCTGGTGTGAACACAGAGCCCTCCTCCCATGGGATATCCCTCTGGAACGCAGCCGGCTCTGTGCTCCCTGCCACAGCCGTCCCAAATCCCCGGGGAACCCAAGGGATCCCCCAGCCCGTTCATCACCCTCCGAGAAGCACCAAAGTCTTAAAGAACCTGTCAGCCGTGAGGGACTCGAACATTTCAGCTTGTCACAATTTCCAAGAGATATTGGGGGGAAAAAAACCGAGGAGGGGAGATGCTGGAGGAGGAGGAGGAGGGAGATAAATGATCCCGGGAAGGAGGGGGAAGGAGAGAGATGGGAGACACAAAAGCCAGGAGGGGGTGAGGCTGTGCTCGGAGCACGGCAATTAAAGCCACCCTGAGCTCACCCAATTAAACCGACTGGAGAGAGGAGGAATCCCAAAGGATAATTTCCCGGCAAATTGCTCGTTTGTCTCTCTCAGTCTGTGATGCTGGAACGCTTTCATGTCAGTCAAGCCACGGAGCTGAGCCCTGGGGAGAGCAGAGAGATGTTGGGAATTTAGCAGGCAAAAGGCAGCGCTTCCTACAAAAAGCGCCGTAAACGCGAGAGAATCGGATCCAGAGCTCCTGCAGAGCGTCGAGAAGGGACAGGAGCGGGAGGGATGGGGGTGAATGGAGCACCATGACCCTGCCTGGTGCCTGGATGGAATTCCTGCCTCGTCCCTGCGGTGGCTGCAGCTCCGGGAGAGCCATCCCCGCGCAGGGAGCAGCAGGACGGTGTCCCCAGCGTGTCACACACGGCGGGCGCTGCTCCTGTCCCTCTGCACGAGCTCCTCGGACATTCCCGGCCCCAGCCCCGGCCGCTCCTCCGGGCTGTCCGTGAAGCCGGGGGCAAACACGGACCGGGAGATTTTCCCTGCTCCGTGCCAGGGTTTAAACCCGGAGCTGAGGGGATCAGGGGATGCAGGGACACCGAGCTGGACACGGCTGAGCAGAGCAGAGTTCCGGCTCCGGGGAGCCCCAGGAGATGCAGAACCCCGGAGTGGCAGAGCCGAGCCCAAAGCACGGAGCACAGGGAGGAGACAGAGCTCGGAGAAGCAGCTCCGAGAAAACCAAACCCTGAAACAGCAACCTCTGCAAAGCCAGGGCTTCAGGGCAGGGGCTGAGGAGCTCTGGGACACCCTTGGGATGGGTGGGAGCTGCGTCAGACCCTGAGGTTCACGGGGTGCAGCCAGGTGTCCCCAGCAGCTCCCACAGCGGCCGGGCAGGAGCTGGGGGACAACAATGCGGCCCCTGGGCCCTTCCCCAGTCCTTCTTCCCCTTCTTCAGCCCTCATTTCCCGCTCCCCAGCGCTTCTTCCTTATTGCCCAGCCCTCATTCCCCCTTTCCAACATGTCCTTCCCCATTCCCAGTCCTTCTTCCCCTCTCCAGCTGCTCCTTCCCTATTCCCCAGCCCTCCTTCCCCACTCCCCAGCCCTTCTTCCCTGTTCCCCCCCCCTTC
>VZTG01003101.1:164842-196215 GCA_013397845.1 Melanocharis versteri
CATTCCCAGTCCTTCTTCCCCTCTCCAGCTGCTCCCTCCCTGTTTCCCAGCCCTCATTCCCCACTCTCTAGCCCTTCTTCCCTGTTCCCCAGCTCTCATTCCCTGTTCCCAGCCCTCATTCCCCTCTTTCCAACATGTCCTTCCCCATCCCCAGTCCTTCTTCCCCTCTGCAGCTGCTCCTTCCCTATTCCCCAGCCCTCATTCCCTGCTCCCAGGCCTCATTCCCCCTTCCCAGCATCTCCTTCCTCATTCCCAGTCCTTCTTCCCCTCTCCAGCTGCTCCCTCCCTGTTTCCCAGCCCTCATTCCCCACTCTCTAGCCCTTCTTCCCTGTTCCCCAGCTCTCATTCCCTGTTCCCAGCCCTCATTCCCCTCTTTCCAACATGTCCTTCCCCATCCCCAGTCCTTCTTCCCCTCTGCAGCTGCTCCTTCCCTATTCCCCAGCCCTCATTCCCTGCTCCCAGGCCTCATTCCCCCTTCCCAGCATCTCCTTCCTCATTCCCAGTCCTTCTTCCCCTCTCCAGCTGCTCCCTCCCTNCACTGCCCCTTGTCACCTCCCCAGCACTGCCCCTTGTCACCACCCCAGCGCTGCCCCTTGTCACCACCCCAGCACTGCCCCTTGTCACCGCCCGGGCTCCGATGTCGCAGCATTTCGCGCATGATTTCCCCAACCGCTGCCGGAGGCGTCGGGAGCCGCCGCTCCCAGGGTTTTGCTCTCTTGTTTGCGGTGAAAATCTCTCTCAATGCTGATTTTTCTATATTTATTCTCCTCCTGCTGCCCCGAGCGGCTCCCCGTCTGTGGCTGGCGGTGCCCTCGCGGACCCTCTGCCGAGAAGCGTCAAACGAGGCAGGTGTGGAACAAGGGCAGGGGAGGCTCAGAACTTCTGGGATGATCCAGCCCTTTGGCATTCCTCATAATCCCTGGCCCTGGATCCATCCTCCCGGTTCCTCTGCTCTCCCTCCAGCCCCCAAAATGCTCAGGGGACAGCCCGGAGCCATTCGGCTGTGAGTGCGAGGGGAGGAAAAAGCCCTTTTCCATCCGCACAGAGCTCGGGAAATAATCACAAACGTGGGGATGACCCATGGAAGCTTGATTAAGGTAGGAAAACCTCCCCAGGAGCTCCACAGACCCAGGATTGCTCTGCCTGACCCTAAGGCAGGCGCCCAGGGGTGCAGCACGGTGGGGTTGGCACTCAGGGGGCACCCGCACACCCAGGACTGAGCTCCCACCGCCCGAGGGAACG
Organism: Melanocharis versteri; assembly: GCA_013397845.1. Taxonomy (NCBI): domain Eukaryota; kingdom Metazoa; phylum Chordata; class Aves; order Passeriformes; family Melanocharitidae; genus Melanocharis; species Melanocharis versteri. The sequence continues at coordinate 166,085 of VZTG01003101.1, forward strand.
ACAGAAAAACCCCGCACCTTTATTCACCTGTCCCTCCGAAGTGCCCCCATTCCGGCCCTCGGGGGGCAAAGCCAGGCGGCTGCAGGAGATTAATGACCTCGGCAAAATGTAATTACACCCCAGGCCTGTGCCGTTAATGACGGCGTATTCTCCCTGTCAATGCGCCTTAATTGAAAATGAGTAGGCGACTCGCGTGGCAGTGGAGTTGGCTGCAAAGCCTCGGCGCTGTATTAATTGTAGTAATTAGCAGTCACTTTAGGTTGGAGTCAGCTATAAATAGGGGGTCCATTAGTTTAGCGGAGAGCGTGATTTAAAATGCAAATAAAACCCCGACTCTCCCGCGTAAATCACTTCTGTCCCCCAAATCTGCAGGGCTGGGATGCTGCTCAGTGAGTTTGACTTCCAAAGGGAAGTGATCCCATCGTTTGCCACCTCGGGATGGTCTCAGCAGCCCAGCGACACCCTGGCACAGAGGTTTGTCCCCTGCAGAGACTTTGCTGGTGCTGCCAGGGTGACGGGCAGCCCCCAAATCAGCCCCCCACATCCCCCATCCCACACTCGGGAGTTGGAATGTGCAGGATAAACCCCAAAACCCACACGGTGCGGAGCAGACCGCAAAGCCAAGTGGCTCTGTCTCTGTCCTGGAGCAGTGGGAATGCTGCAGGGACAAGGTTTTTGGGGAGAAAAAAACACCCGAGGACTGTGAAGAGACAGGAAAAGGGAATTATGGTCTGGCAGGAGCAGGCACCGTGCCAGGGTGGGGGTCCCCCGGCCCCAGGCACGCTCTGGAGCTCTCAGCCCCTTCCTGACACGCTCCATTTATTTGATTATTACCAAAGGAAGGACAAGCGAGAGAGGAAGGAGGAATAATCTCTTATTAATGCAGGATCGCTAAATTACAGCCTGTACAGGCAGGGACAAAGTAACGCGCTAAAATAAAACCCTGGCTCCGAAAGATCCCCAAAGCAGAGCCATTAAAAATTAAAAAACAAGCACAAGAAATGCCTTTTAACTGCTGGGCAGCCCCTGAACTAACAGCGACCATCCAACCCGCTGCCTGCTGCTGGGTCCTGGAGCTGTGGGGAGCTCCTGAGCGGGAAAAAACTGTCCTGGGGAATAAAAAACTGTGGCTGTGAGCGGCAGTAAGGAGAGCAGAACACACACCAAGCCGTAGAAAGCAAAAGTGTGACAGACTTTATTTTGATTCTAACTTTTATATAGAGATATATACATAATAGTGTTTGGACAGTGTCATCCCACCCTTCAGGGGGATTGGGTGAAGCCTTACAGCTCCAGTTAGCAAAACATAAGTGGCTTTCTTTCCCCACGTGCACAAAGCCTGGGGACCCCAAGGCCATCACAGGCAAAGGGACGAGCGCCTTCCCCACAGCCCGGGGCTCCAGGCTCTCCTCGTGCCACTTCAAAGCACAGGTGGCCCCTCTACGTGCCCAGGTGGCCCCTCTGAGTGCCCAGGTGACCCCTCTGCATGCCCAGGTGACCCCTCCGCGTGCCCAGGGTGATGCCACCCACCTATAGTGGACGTGCAGTCCTAAGAATTTTCTCCTTCTCACGAACTCTGTAGGAAAACAAAGANCTGGAGCTGTGGGGAGCTCCTGAGCGGGAAAAAACTGTCCTGGGGAATAAAAAACTGTCGCTGTGAGCGGCAGTAAGGAGAGCAGAACACACACCAAGCCGTAGAAAGCAAAAGTGTGACAGACTTTATTTTGATTCTAACTTTTATATAGAGATATATACATAATAGTGTTTGGACAGTGTCATCCCACCCTTCAGGGGGATTGGGTGAAGCCTCACAGCTCCAGTTAGCAAAACATAAGTGGCTTTCTTTCCCCACGTGCCCAAAGCCTGGGGACCCCACGGCCATCACAGGCAAAGGGACGAGCGCCTTCCCCACAGCCCGGGGCTCCAGGCTCTCCTCGTGCCACTTCAAAGCACAGGTGGCCCCTCTACGTGCCCAGGTGGCCCCTCTGAGTGCCCAGGTGACCCCTCTGCATGCCCAGGTGACCCCTCCGCGTGCCCAGGGTGATGCCACCCACCTATAGTGGACGTGCAGTCCTAAGAATTTTCTCCTTCTCACGAACTCTGTAGGAAAACAAAGACAAACCGGGACATTTTTACTCTCTTTCTAATCTTATGTTTTGCTAACTGGAGCTGTAAGGCTTCACCCAATCCCCCTGAAGGGTGGGATGACACTGTCCAATCACTATTATGTAGATATCTCTGTATAAAAGTTAGAATCAAAATAAAGTCTGTCACACTTCTGCTTTCTACGGCTTGGTGTGTGTTCTGTTCTCCTTACTGCTGCTCACAGCGACAACCTCTGGCTCCAAGGGGCCCTCCAAGCCCTGGAACTGCCAGAGCTGGTGGCCTTGGTGGCCAGAGTTTGTCAGGATTCTCGCAAAGCCCAGGGAAAAAAGCCGCCCGTGGAATTTCCTGTGCTCTGCTCACACACAGAGCAGGGATTTGCCTCCCAGTGCTCCCCTCTGCATCCAGGAGCATCCAAAGGCAAGGCCAGAGCGAAGCTGAGTATTTGTACGTGCATCCCAGCTGGAATTACCCTGTGGTGAAGAGGTGGGAGGAACCGATCAATAACGAGGCTTTTCCGCACAAAATTCCTCCCCAGACTCGGAAGAGGAACTTCAAGGCCCATCAGAGACAGGAGCGTTCAAAGCAGGCGATGGCTCTGCTGCTGCACGGGGCCCTCTCTGCAGGAATTAAAGGAAAACCTGGGATTCACACGGCTCAAAAGCCCCTCGGGTGCAAGACCTTCGAGGGATGAGGCTTCTCCCAACCCTCCTGGAGCTGTGCCCTCTCCAAGGGAGCCGTGGCTCTGCCAGCTTCACCAGCTGTGCTTTGAGAGCTGCCTCTCAACACCTTGCTTATCATGAGAGGGACAGGGGAATTAAAAAAAGAAATGAAATAACACGAAAATAAATACAGAAGCAAGTTCGGCATGGAAGGCAGAGCAGGCCTGATCTTTTGCTTGACTTGCTCTGGAAATTGCTTCTCCACTGCCCGTTTATGCACATTAATTGAACGTCTGGCCCGGCTGCGCGTCTGTTTAAGCCCTCAATCAATCCCCTCCTGGACGACTGTGAGATCAATAGGGTGGTAATTCAATAAAGGACATTTTCGGTTGGCTTTTTAAAGCCACGGACGGGATTTAATTCTTCCCCAATTTTGAAGAAGGGGCGGTGGGAGAAGGGAGCAGTGGGAGAAGGGGCCCAGGCTCTCCCCTCCAGCAGCAGCATTCCAGACCAGGCTGTGCTGAACTCCTCAGCTCTCCTGGCTGTTCCTCGTCCTTCCCGAGACGTGGCACGTGTGACAAACACAGCAGCCCTGCTGCAACCCCTCCTACGGGCTGGCAGCAACTTCTAGGAAAGGAGTTTTAGGATCAGCAACTTCCCAGGAGCAGCTGGAGAGCACTCGAGAGCCCTCCTCTTCCTCGCCGAAACCACGGCACTGCCCTCGGCAGCACTGCTGGGATTTGGGGAGAACCCCACCCATCCCCAAATTCCAGCCCTGCCCCGTGCTGGCACTGCAGGGATCAGTCCTCCAGCGTCTCCGGGGCAAGGCGAGCGCTCCGAAGGGCTGGGAATGACACATCCGCATCCCGTGGCTTTTCCCAGCTGGAGGAGCTGCCCGGTTCAGGGCAGCTGTTGGTGCCTCAGGCGCTCTGTGCCTTGCAGAGGTTTCTCCAGGGGAAGCAGCAGCTCCTCACTGGATGTTTCACTGCCGGCTGGAAAACCAGAGGCAGAAAAGCTCCTTTGGATCCCCGGAGTGTGCGCAGCGGCGCTTTGCCAGCAGGAATTCACGTCCTCCTCCAGCCCCGTGCGCTTGTGCTGCTGATGCAGCCCAGAGCTGTCCCTGCTGCCCTCGGTGTCACCTCCTGCTGCTGCTGTCGCTCCCAGCCCCGCACGGCTCAGCGGTGACAGCGCTGCCACGGCCGCGCTCCCCTCCCCAGCCTCCACCTCCAGCCCGGCCGCGTTTCATTTTCTGTAATCGCTCTCTTCACAGCCATCCTCTCTAAACCCTTGATCTTCCCCCAGGCTGCCGCTCCCTCCCTTTGCTGCTTCGCCATTTCCTCCCTGCGATGCTCTGCCCAGAGCCCTCTGAATTCCAGAGGTTTAAGCGGGGAGGGGATCCTGTTCCTGTGCTGTGCTCGGGACACAGGATCAGGATTTTGTCCCACGGCTGCCTCTCCCTGCTGATTCACCCCTCTCTGCCCTCGCTGGTTCTGCCCAGCCAAAAAAAATCGTTTTCTCACGGCTTCTAAACCACGTCCTGATTAATCTGATTAACGTTCTCCCAACCACACACACCTCAGCCCCTGCCAGAGCCAGGTCTGTGCTCAGGGCAGAGAATTCCTGCCACCACAGCGTCCCCAAAGCTCCGGAGAGAGGCTCTGGCTGGACACTCTCCCTGAGCAGCAGCCACACAGGAGAGGAACTGGAGGAGCCCAAACCTATAAATAAAAGCCATGAATTAAACAAGACTCCTGCTGTTTAAAAGGGTCAAACGAATCCTCGGTCACTTAGAAATATCAGCTACTCCCACAGACACAACAGGGGAATAACGATAGCTGTCATCACTTGTTGTTTATTGAGTGGCATTTTGGAGGCCCAAACCTCGCCCTGCTGCGAGTGTGGAAGCTCCAACCCACGCTGAAAAACACCAACCTCCCCTGAAAAAAGGCAGGTGACAACTGTCCCCGTTTTAGAGCTGGGCAGGAATTTTCCCGGAGGGAGGTTAATTCGGCATCCTTTGGCAGAGCCAGGCTCCCAGCCCAGCCTCCTGCCTGCCCAGCCAGGCAGGGATCAGGAGCCCCTCGCAGCTCCGAGCACAGCAGAGACCCTGCTTCGTTTGGTACCTAATGAACCCGGCCGTGCTTCCCAAATTCCAGGCGCTGCCCTGAAACCTTTCCAACTCCCCAATTTTCCTCCAGTTGCTCACACCAACCTCATGGCACTGCGCACTGCAGGTGGAGCTGGGAAGGCCACGGCCAGCCCCTCTCAGCTCCCCAAAATCCAATGGTTCATCCTTCAGGAGCATGGAACAAACACGGAGAGTGAGGGATTGGAGATGCTTTCCTGCCCCACTGCAATTGCTGCCAATCACGGGCAGATTTTTCATTTCCGGGCTGGCAATAGGTGGGAAGGGACCCAATTCAAATTCCTGACACCCCAGGCTCTCCCCCATCCTGCTGGGACAAAACAACCTCATGGAATCCCAGAAGCACAGAATGGTTTGGGTTGGAAGGGAACCTGAAGATCACCTCGTTCCAAAACCCTGCTGCGGGTGAGGAAACTTCCACAACTCCAGAGAACCTCGCACAGCCCCAAAACAACCTCATGGAATCCCAGAAGCACAGAATGGTTTGGGTTGGAAGGGAACCTGAAGATCACCTCGTTCCAAAACCCTGCTGTGGGTGAGGAAACTTCCACAACTCCAGGGAACCTCGCACACCCCCGCCCGAGCTCCTCAGCGGAGAATGAAGCTATCAAAGCTGGATCTGCGCTCCCAGCCTGGCATTCCTGGCGCAAGGAACTCCCTCCGGTGATGCTGAGGCTTTGCTGAGGGAGCTCACCCGGAGCTGGGCACTGCTGGCAGTGCCTCCCGCTGGGCACCATCACCAGCTCGTTGTTTTAACCCTCGAGCCGGTCTGGATAACAAAGGGAAGCACCCGATTATCGGCTCGCGGGCCGTTCTGTCCCTGTCACTCTCTGAGTAGCACTAATTCACTCACAGGTGTCAGATTTGCTTAATTCCTGCTCTCCTTAATTGGCCCCACTGGCTCCTGTTCCCCTCCGGCAGCAGCCGCCACCTCCCTCCCCTTTTCCTTCCCCTCCTTCCCCTGCTCTTGTCTCAAACACCCCAGAGCCGGGGATCTGTGGAAGTTGAGACCCCCAGGACTGAAACCGGGGATCTGTGGAAGTTGAGACCCCCAGGACTGAAGCCGGGGATCTGTGGAAGTTGAGACCCCCAGGACTGAAGCTGGGGATCCGTGGAAGTTGAGACCCCCAGGACTGAAGCTGCCATTAAGAACAGCAAAGGCACCACCAGGCGTTCACCCCAACTCTCGCTGGAGCCTTGGGACGCCCTGCGGGATGAGCTCCAGGCCGCTGGGGCTCCTCCTTTATTTTTAAAAGAACAAATACCCTGGACAAGTGGGTGTTCTCAAGAGCAAGGGGCACATCAGGCAAAATCAGGAATTACACCTGGAAAATCCTTGCCCGGGTTTTGTAAACGCCCCCAAGCCCTGAGCTGACCCAGGTGAGACCCCCCAGGATCTTGTGGCTCCTGAAGCTTCCAGGACCCAGCGCTGGGATCCAGCACCTCCTCCCCTGCCAGGGCACCAGCCCGGCCTGGCAGATGCTCTGAGCACAGACCCGCGGGCTCATGGAGCCTCTCCAGTCCCAGGCTCCCGAAAAGACCTTCGGAGTGAGCAGCACTGTCAACAAATGTATTTAAATTACCCAAAAAAACCCCCCAAAAAACAACAAAAAACCCCCCAAAACAAAAAACCAAAAACCAAACCAAAACAAACCTGATGTGCTTTTAAATTGGAAAATAAATTAATCACACAGGAGGCAGAGGAGAGAATTATTAAAATCTACGTAGCCTTCCACGTTTTCCTTCCAAAATGAGGAGGTTGGATGCTCAGCTGGGGTAAATCTTCTCTAAGTGACACCCATGTTAATGATCCTGCCCTGATTTACGCCACGGGAGGAATTGGCTCCCTCTCTGCCCGGGCCTCTCTGCACATCTGTGCTGCAAGAACCAATAAATAAAATTCGAACAAAAAATATTCATCCACCATTTATTCTGCTTAATTATTTAAACTTCAGATTCTGGAAATAATAAAGGAGTAATAAAGAAGAGATTTACCATCCAGCACAATTGCTGGGAGCACTCCGGGTAATTTCCTCCTTCACGTTTTAATCTCTCCCTCTCTTTCACTTCCTTTTTTGCCTCGCCAAATTGAATCAATTTATTAAAGTTGTTGCCAGACTGCTTTGCTCTGACGTGCTGGTGGTGATGAAGAGGAATGGGCTGCTCTGCCCCCGTGTCCCCCCAGGTGTCCCCCCTGAAGAGGTGACAGTGGCCACCCTGGGAGCACTTAGCCACGCGCCGGAGCAGCAATGACTGATTAAAGGCAGACGTGGCCTTGGAGGGTGATGGACTGGGAGAAGGATCCAGCCGAGAGGTCCCAGCTCCCAAAGAAGGGCTGCGGAGTTTAAAAATTCCTACAGAAACCTGGCTGAGCTTCCATAGCCTCAGAAAGTTGGGATGGGCAAAGCCAACTTCTTTAAAAGAGGCTTTCCTCGATCTCTGCTGGAGTGGTGGCAGGAGGAGAATCACCTTCCCCACCGCTCAAAAAACAGCCAGGGATGGTTTCTGGATTTTTGGAGCTCTGAGTCCTGGTGGTCCTGGGCAGATCCATCTCTCCAGGCTCCATCCTCATCACCCAGACCAAAATCCACCTGGAGGAACCGCGCCGAGGAACAACGGACCCGCCAGCAGTGCAGGAAAGGAAAATATTGCCCAGGGGCTGATGAAGATGCGTCCTGAAGACACGAGGGCTCGGATCGGGAAGGGTCCTGCTCTCCCACAGGCCGTGGGGCTGCGGGAAACACGGGCAGGAGGAGGAACACGAGCAGGAGGAGGAACACGAGCAGGAGCAGTAGCACCTCCCAGCAGCCGTCTGCCATCACCAGGGGGGGTTCCACCCCCAGCAAGGTGGCAAAACCCCCCAGCAAAGCGATGCAGGGCGCTGCACAGACCCCTGACAATCTCCTTCTCTCTCCCTGGCTCCGTTCCCGCATCCTTCCAGCAGGATGCTCCCGCAGCTCCTCCCTCCGCCCCAGCTCCCCGACCCATTTCCGCGCCCGCGTGTGCCGCTGCCCCGGCGCTGACTCGCTCCATATGCCGCGGATCCCGGCGCCCACCGCCGCTCCCGGCCCCGCGGGAACAGGCAGGGAAGTGTCACCTCTCACATGTCGCACCGGGCTCGGCGCTCACGTGTCGCGCCAGGCTCGGCGCTGCCGGAGCGAGGGCGAAGCTGCCGCCGCCCACGGCAGCCCGCGGGATGCTCCAGCCCAGGGAATGCCAGGAGAGACGGCAGCTCTCTCTGCTGCCATTCCCTGCCTCCGAAAGAGGAAAGGAGCCCAGAAATTCCTGCTCAGCCCTCTCCTGCCTCTGTGGGAGAAGCAGTTCTTCCCCTTTCAGCGGCTTCGACTCCGGGGCTGCGCATCCTGGGCCGGGCTGCAGCCCTGCTCTCTGTGCTTGGAGGCGTCAGCTGGAGGAAGAAGCAGAAACAGAGGCAAAGAGCCCTTTCCAAGGCATAAATCCCACCCAGGATCTCTTCCTGCTGTGCTGAAGGAACCAGCATAAGCCACAAGCTCCACATCCCGATTTTGGAACCAGCTCCAAGGAACACAGGGCAAACACACCGCTGAAAAGAGCAGCGAGGCAGCCCCTGGGGACAGGCACCAGCTGTAAAAGTGAACAAAAACTATTTGAGAAGATTAAAAACTACAGATAAGAGCACAGACCCCAATTCCCACAGAGCTCCATCCCCGAATCTCCTGCACTGGAGGCTGAACAAACAAAGCCACAGCCTGGCCAAGGGGCCAGGGACCCCCAGTCCCACTCCTTCCCTCCAAGCTCCCTGCAAAGTGGCCTTTCCTCTTCCCAGAGCCACAGCAATAAATTAAAATTTAAAAATATGGGGAAAATTATTCACCATGGAGATTCAGAGAGACAGCAATTAATTAATAAAAATAAGTATTGCTAATACCGGGCTTTCATACAGCCCTTTAAATTGCAAATTCCTCTCAAAGCGTGCACTATTAATTAAATCATTTGCATGCACTGTGACCCTCAGATAAAATTATTTATCCTGATAAATAATTTTTTATTTATCCTGGCAAATTTTTTTTTTTTTATGCTGATAAATAATTGGTGAGGAAATGTAGGGCTGGCAACAAAGCCTGGCCTGAGCCTGCCTCCTGCACAGCCCTGTCTGTCTCAATCAGCCTCAGCCCCTGGGCCCCCCCAGCTGATTTCCAGCCTCTCTGAACACAAATAACAATTCTCCATCCCACATCCTTCCAGAAAAACGCCGTGGTTTTGGAGGAGCCAAGGCCCGAGGCGGTTTGAGGGCTGCGTGGCAGAGTCAGACTCACGGCCAGATGGATGCCTGGGCTCTGTCCTTCCCAACGCCACCAGAGACCCCGGATCCGCAGCTGTCACCCCCAGACCCTGCAGGATTGTCAGGGGACAGAGGAAAGCTCTGTCCTGGCTCGCTGCTGGACAGCTGGACAGGACAGGCTGGGGACCAGGGGGCTCTGACACCCCCCGGGCTCTGGACGGACCCAGGGCAAAGACGAGGCTCTCAACTGCCTGAAAAACCCAGGGCAGAACCCGAGCTGGAGGAAAACGAAGCAGCAATTCCCTACAGGAACCAGTGCCAGCACCCCGGGGGGCTCCAGCCGGGCCCTGTGATCCTCCACCGGGCGTATCCTCGCTTTTCCCCGTGGAAAACCAACCCCTCCTGCAGCCCATCCCTCCTCTGGGGGGAATTCAGGAGCAGCCCCCCTGTCCCGGTGAGCCTTTCCCTCCGGGAGCAGGGGAATTCATCCCCCCGAAGGAGCCGTTCCCTCTCCCGGCCCGGCTGCCCCGTTGTGGTTTTTCAGCCTTTCCTGAGTTAGATTTTTGTCTTTGCTGCTGCCGGGCAGGTTTTAGAGGGTTGAAAGCGTGAGGCATCCCCCGGTGCCAGCCCGGAGAGGCACAAGGAACGCGTTAAACCTGGGCTCGTTTTTCCTGGGTTTTTCCCCAAAAAATCCACCTCGGCAGCCTCCCCCCACCCCCAAACCCGTCCCTGGGATGGCTCCAGGGGTGGCCGCAGTGAAACCCTCGCTGCCAGAGCTGCTCCAGCGCGTCCGGCTCTTTGGTGTGTAAATTAGAATTATTTCCATGCAGAGGGAAGGGAGGGGGAGGCAGCGCTGGAGCCCAGCCTGGCTGAAAAATGACACCGAGCTGCTCCAGCTGTTCCTCAGCCATTCCACTCGTCCGGGGTAAAACGGTCCTCTAAAGCGGCAGCGATCGCTCACGGGGGATTCCTGCACCTCCCGCCCCAATTCCTGCCTGGGAGGTGATGCAGAGCAGGGTCGGGAGGAAGGATCCGCTTCTCCAGGGCACGGGAAAGCTGCGGGAAACAGGCAGAAGGACAGAAGGGACAGAGGGGACAGCACTCAGCACCTGCTCTTGCTCCCGTGGCTCTGCTGCAGCCACCTGGAAGCAGCGAGCCCGGGTTTGAAGCAAAAGTCCGTCCGCAGGAATTGCAGAGCCAGCAGCGGCCATCACCTGCTCTGCAAATTAAAATCCAGCCCCGGCAGAGGCTGTTCGCCCTCAGCTCCTCACCTGCGACTGAACTCGCTGCAATCAGTTGGGTTTTTGACACGCTCCACGTGGGGTGGAGTGAACAAAACCCCCCCAAAAAAGCCAAACAAAACCCAAAAAGAAAAAAGAAAGAAGCCAACAAACAAAACCCCAGCCCTGCACCAAAGCGATTGATCCTGTCAGAAGCAGCACCCAACAGAATCACAGAGCGAGAAGTTGCAAACCAGCAAGAGGTGACAAGTAATTATAGAACAGGGAAATGCAGAGGGAACTCATTTGGATGAGCAGCGACTGATTAACGGGCCCAACATTTATTTTCTTTATTTATGGCCCGGCATCACGGGAAATTGATACAGAGCAGCCCATATACAACATGGCTGGTGACATGTTCAGCAAATGAAGAGGCTGCGAGGAAATCAAACTGAATTATCCCCGCTGTTACTCAGCCCCCCCTCGCCTCTCCCATCCTTCAGAGGGAGGAGCAGGGGTGACACAGCACCGTGTGGCACCTCGGTGTCCCCACGGCACGGCAGCGCGAGGGGACAGCCAGGTCACATCCTCGTGGCCACCACCTCCTGCCTGGTGGCCACGCAGCTCCGCTGTCGGCACAACCGTCCGGGTGATGCTGCGAGAGCTCCCTGTACCGAACCCTCCCCCAGATCATCTCCCCACTGCGCAATTAGGAGGTTAATTGGGGTGGGATTGAGCCCGCGACCCCCTCAGCTGAACCCCCTGGCACCTCACAGAGGCGCTTCAATCGAAGCGATCCCCATCCCTCTCCTCCCTGCGCTTCCACCTCGCTGAGGAGCACTAAACATTCGAATTAACGCTCCAGCTCTGTGCCCTCTGGGGGCTGAGCTGCTCATCCCGGCGGGATTTGCCCCCGTGGGAGAAGCACGGACCGCAGCCCAAGCTCGGGGTGCCGGGGGGCAGCTCCAAGCCCACCCCCGAGCGCTGGGATGCGAGGAGAGCCGCCCCATTCCCGGGATAAAAGCAGGACCATGAAAGGCTCCCAATCTCTCAGGCAGCCGGGTGAGCGCTGTGCCCACGGGCGGCTCTGCCCAGGGATGAAAGGCGGCGGCGGCTTTGATGGAAAACTCGGTGACTACAAACAAAAAGGGCTGCGAGGAGGCGGCACCCTGCAGAGGACCCTCCTCGGGCACAGCGGGGCGCGGGGACCCCCAGGAAATGGGGAGAGGAGGGAGCAGAACCCGGAGACGCAGTGGAACGGGCCCTGGTGCCGCGATTTTTGCCCTGGAAAGCGGCTTTTTATAGAAACTGGTCAACAGCAGTAAAAGTTCATTCCGAGCGGAACGGGAGAAGCTTTCCAGGTGCTCAGAGCAGAGCATCTCCTCCTGGTTTGCCTTCACAAGCGCCAGCTCTCCTCAGGATCTTGTGTTTTGTGCTGGAGCCCGAACGGACTTAGGACAAAAAGGAGCTGAAAGGAGAAAAGCTTTAAATTGTCTAAGAACAGAGCACTCTAGTCCATCCAAAACAGGTTTAAAAATTTATAATCCCCTTCCATCCACTGCGCTATAAATGCTCCTTTCTACTGCAGTTTCCTGGTGTCACCCAGGTTGGGCACATCTGTACCTGCCCCAATTCTGCTCAGGGGTGACAGGAGCCCCTCCTTGTGCCCAGGCAAATCCCCTCTGTGCCACCTCCACCCCGCTGCTCCTTCCAGGGCTGCCCAGACGTGGTCAGCACCAGGGAGGGGTCTGGGATGCTCCAGCCCCCGTGGCTGAGGCTCAGCAGGTGCCACCTGCGAGCCAAAAAGTGCCATTGTCACCCCCAGTGTGAGCAGGGGGAGTAAAACCCCCTCTCTGCTCCCCCCCCGAGCCCAGCAGAGCCCGGAGCGCCCCTTTAAGAGGGACACCGGGTTATGAAACACGGGTGATTTAAATGCAAATGAGTGAGAAAACACAACTTCCTTTATTAAAATGGAAATTGCTCTTCAAGCCGCCGCTCCCCACAGCCCCGGGGTGTCCTGGTGCCGGCAGCAGCCACATCCCGAGCCGCCACCTCGGCGGTTTGGGGGGACAGGGTACCACAGGGACCTTGGGGACACGGTGCCATGGCCAGGCTGTGCCCGGAAAGTCGTTTCCAGCCCTCTGTCTCCTGCACATGTCACGTTGTGAGAGAGGTGTCACTCAGCTGCAGCTTCCTGAGATCAGCTGTCCCCAAAGTGCCGTGCTGAAGGGAGTAATTATCGCGTTCCCATTTCCCGAGGTCTCCTCACAAAGTTTGTTCCTACGGGAATAGAAAAAGGAAAATAAAATAATAAAGGCGGCCAGGCCTTTCTGTTCCTCCGCGGGACAGTGAGGAATTGGGCTTTTTGGGACACTTGGGACCCAGAGCAGAGAATCAGGGATGATTCCTCCCTTGCAGCGCTGCCCGTAACCCCCATCCCGTGTGACACTGCCCAACCTGCCCGCAGCCCCGCGATCCGCCGCTTTCTCAGCTCCTCCAGGAAATCCTGGCTGTTGCCTTCAGCCACCAGCTGGCTCAAGTTGCTGGAAGATTATTAAGGATAGCAGGGACTGGAAAAGTCCCCAGTGGTTATCCTCTCCAGTAAGCCCATTCCCCCAGGAGAGCATTTAATTGCTTTTTGAAGAATCCCACAGCCTCTGCGGGAGCCTTCCCGACCACCCAACCGCCCTGGCATTTATTCGTCCACGGGGCCTGACTTGAACTTTGTTTTCCTTTCACTTCCTATTACTGTTCCCCTAATCCTCTCCTCCAGCCCTTTCCCGTCCTTCATCCCGCATCTCCCGCTCTGTCCTTCCCCGCTGTGGCTTCCAAGCGTCCCCGTGCTGATCCTCACCACGGGAAATGTCACTGCGAGACACGGCGGGGCTGAGACGGACCTGAAACCAAACCCTGCCTGGAAACAGCCCCGAGAGCCGGCCGGGGCAACCAGGGAGAGCCCGGCACGGCCGGGGAGAGCCCGGCACTGCCAGGAGAGCCTGGCACAGCCAGGGAGGGTCCGGCAGTGCCAGGAGAGCCCGGCACGGGCAGAGAGGGTTCAGAACGGCCAGGAGAGCCCAGCACGGCCAGGAGAGGCCGGCACGGCCCGGGAGAGCCCGGCACGGCCACAGAGAGCCCGGCACGGCCACAGAGAGCCCGGCACGGCCACACACAAACCCCTCATTAACGTCCATCAGGGCAGAGACAGACCCCTCAGCCCGGGCTGGGGGCAGTTTGCTTCTGTGCTCTCATCTCTTCCACCTCCCAGGATTTATAGGAACAGGGATGGGGAGAGGAGGCAGGTGCTGGTCTCCCACCACGGACAGGTGTTGGGATGCTCAACAAACCGTGAGAGACACCACAACTTTCTAAATTTCAGCTCTTTACAGAAATACCCATTTCGCTCGCGCCATTTAAAAACGTATGTGTGACAAACGACCCCACGAAGCCCCCACAGCTCTGTGCAACTCTGGGGGAAGTTTTGCCAAGCAAATCCTCCAGGAGCTGCCCAGGAGGTCCCAGTTCCCATCCTCCAGCCCGGTCCTTCCGCTCCAGCACCATTTAATCACTATTTGGAGCTGAGCATCCAGCATAACTGCCTCATCGTCAGGCATCATGCCAGCGTCGTGAAGCATCACTTCATCCATCATTGTCTCCCAAGCTGTCTCTCCTGCCTCCCAGGCATCGTTCCTGCCCCTCCCAAAAAGCCACCAAGCCACCGAGCAGGCTCGAAGCCAGCGCCGGAGTCGCAGCTCCTGAGGAATGAGCCGGACTTGCTGTTCCCTAATCGGGTCCCGTCTGCTGCTTGCAGAGCTGATGTATTTATTTTCATTACATTTAATCCGGGGGTATTCTCCTCCTCCCACCTTCCCTCCAGTCCGGCTGCTGAAGCAGCAGGGCTCGGGAAAGGAGCCACCTTCCAGTTGATTTCTCATCCAGCAGAGCCGGGCCCGTGTTCCTGTCCCATTTAATTAGCGCAGGGAGAGAATTGGGCTGCGCAGGGAGAGAATTGGGCTGCGCAGGGAGCGGCCGCGGAGCTGCTGCCCGCACACAGGAACGGCAGCACCGGCACGGGCAGAGGCTCCCCCAGCTCATTCCCCCCTCTCCTCCCACCCAAACCCCACCGTGCCACCTGAGCCAGCGTCCCCAGGTAGAGCAGAGATGCTCCAGACGGGATTTGCGGCTCCTCCCAGGCCGGGAGATGAATTGTGCAGCTCTCCCCACCTGTCACAGCCGCTCCCGGGCGGCAGGAGCTGAGTCACGAGTGAAATATGTCTCCATCGTCCCCACTTCCCTGCACCTGGTGGGAAACAATCGCTAAATCACCGCCCTCCTGCGGCGTCCATCTCCCGGCCAGGCTGCAGGGGGAGGTTTGAAGCCGTTTTTCTGGGATAAAAACAACGAAAAACAGGGATAACAACATTTAAGAGCCAGAGGAACTCTGTGATCAACTCGACTCCCAGTCGATTGGGTTCAGCCCAGAGCAGCTGCATTTTGGGGTTTGGTGGAGCTGGCAGAGCCGCAGGGAGGGAGCAGTGGGAGCATCTCGGGGTCTGCTGCTCCAGCAGGGAAGGATTTAGAGACCCAATATCCTTCCTAGGGGAGCTGGAACAGCCCTGGGCCGGGGCCTGAGCAGGGCCCGCAGCACATTTGCTGTTCAGCGCTGAGATGTGGAAAGGAGGGAAGGTTTTGGGGCGAGACAGAGCAAAACTCTTGTGTAATCGGTGCTGAATGATGCAGCAGGAGTTGCAGGGGAAATATCCTTAAAGGCTGAATTTCCCATCGCAAGGAATCGCTCCCTGTTTGGAGCACACTAATTATCCCTCAAACAGGGATGAGCTGCAGGTAATTGGAGGGGTTTATCACTCACACTTTGCAATGATGTAATGGAGTAAGCGGCAATAAATAAATCCCAGAGTAAAAGGAAGGCGTCAAATTCCCCCCAGGAGCGAGGAAGGGAGCGGGACAGCATTTCTCAGGAGCTGGGAGGGGACTGGGGGGATTCAGGGGGTGCCCTGGGACAGCTTTTCCCCAGCTTGAGCTGCAAAGAGAGGTCAGGGACCCATCCTGATGCTCCCCAGGCCCAGCAGAGCTGCCGAGCCCCAGACCTGGTGCTCCCCCACACCGGGGGCTCTTTTTATCTCGGAGTGTTTGGGAGGATGCCCGGATCAATGCAAGGAAGTCCCTCCTGCCCAGCCCAGTTCTGGGTCGGGCCATGGATTGGGGAAGAACAAAAGCCTGAATTTCTCACCCTGAGCTCACACACACCTCGGAGCTGTTCCTGCATTGACTTCCAGAGCCTTTGAATCCGCATTTCCCACGCTGAGACCAGGCTGGAGCTGAGCAATAACAGGGATGCCATAAACTCCATCTCTCCCAGTAGTGAAATCCCGTTCAATACATTCTTAATATTCAATTACTATTTATGTAACATGCGGCAAAGGATTATCCCATTAAACCGAAATTAAGTGCTCCGTTCATTAATTAATACAACTTATTTCAAGCGCTGCCAACATTTATCCCTGGAAACGTATTGTTTAAAACCAAAACGCGCAAACGAAGGGAAAGGAAGTTGTTTGCTTGCTGCTTTTATGTGTTCTCAGGGATGAATTATGGAAGCTGCGAAGGATCCATCCAGAGCGCAGGAGGGGAATCTCCCAGAGAGCAGCAGAGGGAGAAATCCTGGTTGGAAATGGCTCGTGTTTCTCTGGGTAGGAGGCGCTGGGAAGTTCATCCCTGTATTTCCCCAATTTCAGCTGGAACAGAACAGGGAAAACTCTCCTTTTCCCAGCCTGGAGAACACGCTCCACCAGGCAAACCAGACATCCAGCCCCCGGCTCTGGTTTCCTCGGGGATTTCAGGATGTCAGCACCCCATGGATGCAGCAGCTCCGGGTGCTCTGTGGGGTCAGACCTGGGCTCAGCCCTGTCTGTGGCTGCAGCTGCCTGAGCTCAGACCCTCTGTGACCGCTGCCACAGGACCACGAGCTGCTTATTCCACCCCTAAATTCCTTGGACAGCCACATCCTGGTCCCACTCGACCTCCAGGAATTACTTAGTTGCTTTGCATCCCCCTGGGTAAGGAGGCACTGGGAGGCCCATCCCCGTATTTCCTTTATTGCAGTTCCAACAGAACAGGGAAAACTCTTCTTTTCCCAGCCTGGAGAACACGCTCCACCAGGCAAACCAAACACCCAGCCCCCGGCTCCCTGGGGACTCCAGGATGTCACCACCCCATGGATGCAGCAGCTCCGGGTGCTCTGTGGGGTCAGACCTGGGCTCAGCCCTGTCTGTGGCTGCAGCTGCCTGAGCTCAGACCCTCTGTGACTGCTGCCAGGGAACCGTGGGCTGGTTATTCCACCCCTAAACTCCCTGGAAAGCCACATCCCAGTCCCACTCGACCTCCAGGAATTACCCAATTGGCCCATCAAATCTCCAGCACCGGCAGCAAGTGCTGGGAAAGAGCATGAAATCTAAATTAAGTCGAGAGCCTCTTTCCAAAACAAATTCCTCCTTGAAGAACCAAGCCCAGACTTCATTACAACAACTCAATTATCCACGAGGCTGAGCTCCGCAGACAAGAGCTCCCCACGAGTGCTTCTGCGTGCTGCGCTCCCGTCACAACTTCCTCTCCATGCAAATGGGAGGATCGGGAGCAGCTGGAGCTTCCCGAAACTGCAAACGGGAGGATGGGAAGGGCTGGAGCTTCCCCGAAACGGCAAACGGGAGGATCGGGAAGGACTGGAGCTTCCCGAAACTGCAAACGGGAGGATGGGAAGGGCTGGAGCTTCCCCGAAACGGCAAACGGGAGGATCGGGAAGGACTGGAGCTTCCCGAAACTGCAAACGGGAGGATGGGAAGGGCTGGAGCTTCCCCGAAACGGCAAACGGGAGGATCGGGAAGGACTGGAGCTTCCCGAAACTGCAAACGGGAGGATGGGAAGGGCTGGAGCTTCCCCGAAACGGCAAACGGGAGGATCGGGAAGGACTGGAGCTTCCCGAAACTGCAAACGGGAGGATTTAGAACAGCTGGAGTTCTCCGGCACCTCAAATGAGAGGATCAGGAACAGCTGGAGCTTCTCCAGCACCTCAAACGGGAGGATTGAGAACAGCTGGAGCTTCCCCAGTGCCACAAACGGGAGGATAGAGAACAGCTGGAGCTTTCCCAGCACCTCAGATGGGAGGATCAGGAAGGGCTGGATTTTCCCCAGCGCCTCAAACGGGAGGATCAGGAACAGCTGGAGCTTCCCCGGCACCGCCCGGAAAACAAATCACAGTAACAGAGGCAGAATCGGAGCTGCCCTGTGGCAGAGCCTGTCCCGGGCTGGGGTTCTGTGAGCTCCCTCCAGGGCCACTCGTTGGGGGGGAAAAGCGGAATTTGATCCCCAAAGTGCCCCACCTCTCAGGAAGGGGAAGCAAACACGAGGTACGAGAGCTGTAAATTCATTTTTAAGCCCGTGGGTCTCTCTCGGCTGAGGGAACTCTTCAGGATTAATATTTTTGGAGCCATCTTTCACTCCAGGTGATGTCTTTGGGAATCAAATGACCCTGCTGGCTCTGCAGGAGCTGGGACACACCGGGCACCTCCCTACATTCCCAGATTGTCCTGCTGGAGCCTCCCTGCCAACCCCGAAATCCCAAAATCTCCACTTCCAAGAGATGGAAACTCTGAGCAGTGACTTCCAACCAGCCCAGGTCTCACACTGAGACCCTCCTGCTCCAACCCCAGCTCCAAGCTCCAGCCTCCATCCCTCTTTGGAAGCATCAAGGAACAGTTTTTCCCTCCTTTCCTTCCTGACTTCCAGCCGCCGTTAGCTCTGTTTCCATCCAAGCAGCAGCTTTCCGTGGGCTCCTGGGGAGGTCACAAGATCTCAGGTATTTTACAGAAATCCATCAAATTGCCTCAGAAGAAAAAAAAAACCTGCAGGAAATCTTCCTGTCTGTTATTTTCTAGAGTGAAGGAAAGTAAAAAAAAAATAAAAAAGAAGAATTTACAGGTAATTTCCTTGTCAAAAGTTCCTGTCTGTAAATACAATCAGGATAAGAGTGACATGGCAAATAGCTCCTTTTCTCTCCTGAATGAATTATTCAATTCGCCACTGATCCCCTCTAACTGCTCCAGGATTGCCTTCTGCTTCCCTGATTTATTTTACTTTATTTAGTTCTGAAGAGAAGCGCTGCCAGTGATGGAAAGGAATTCAGGCAATTTCAGGATTCAACAAATCCCTCCCGCAGCCGCGGCAGCTCAGCCCGACCCCCGGCTCCCCCCGGCTCCTTCCCACTCTCCTCTCCAACGCTGCCACTGATCCAGGATTTCTTCCTCCCTGCGAGCAATCCCTGGAGTAATCCAGATTACCCTTCTCTTGGAATGGAGCTGGATTTTGGGACAGGTTGCAGAACCCCTGCAGGGGTAGGGGTGTCCCGTAAATCTCCCTTCGCGTTCCCAAAGGATGGAGGAATTCCCACCCAGCGCCTGGGGATGGTGAAAACCCTGCTGAGCTGTGAACTCTGCCTTGGGAGATCGGAGCTGTCCCCGCAGGCAGATTCTCCTCCGTCACGTCCCTGAATCGCTGCTCCTTGGAGAGACCACAGCCCCCGTTAGGGACTGGGAATTCACCTCTCACACACCTACGGGGAATCTTTTTTTTTAGGACAGCCCCAAAATCCCGGCAACACATCAATAAAGAGCGGCGCTGCAGCCGGCGTGGAAAGCGAGGAAATGACATTACAGCTGAAAAAACCCCGCTCTGCAGCCACACCAAAGCTAATAAAAATATGACTCGAGAACAGAACTGTTTCGGAGCCGCCAAATAATATCCAGAGGATGATTCAATTACAGGGGATTAGCGTCGGTCTGGCTGCGGAGCCCAAAGTTCCTCCGCGAGGTTTGGAAGCGAGGGGCAGGTGACGACTTCATAAACCCCCAACACGTGGTGTGGGGGCTCCAAAGAAGGCGAAAGGAGGAGCAGCAAAGCAGAAACCAGACAAATAAACCCCTCATTCGACTCACGAAACAAATCATGGGGATTTCTGCTCTTTTTCCCCGGAGCAGGTTTCAGCCAGGGCAGCGTTTCTTTAGGTTATCGATTAGCAATTAGAGAGGTGTTTCAGCTGCTTCTCTGCTCTGTCCGTTATTCCCTCCAGAATTTCAATTCCACAAGAGCTATTTCCACCCGGCAGTGGGGGCCAGCAAAGCAGCACTGCCTGACCCCCTGCCCTCAGGCTTGCCAAAAAGCCTCGGGGAGGAGTGGGGAAGGCAGCACTCGGGAAAAGAAAAATAGCCCGGAAAGGAGAAGAAATCATCTCGGTTCAGCCCAGCAGGAAGCTTTCGCCCTGTGGCTTTTGGGAAGGGATGGATGCTGTCCGGCAGCTCCCTCGCTGAGGAGAGGGGTTGGGATCGCAGGGTGGTGTTGGATACGGGGCCAGCGCATGGGGACCTGCTGGTGCCTCTGTCACTGTCACCCACGGAGGGTGGCCCCACAAAATGCCACCACGATGTCCACCAGAGCAGCGCGAGGGGAGGCTCTGTGGGAAGAAGGCAGAGCTGATGGGGCTTGGAACACCCTGGAGGACGTCCCTGTCCCTGCTTGAAGGTCCCTTCCAACCCCATCCAGTCGAGGATTCAGTGACTCCCGCGCCAGCCACAAACTCCAGCACATTCCAGCCCAGAATCGATGCAGGAAAACCGCCGGAGTCTCCGAGGAAAGAGAGGCCAGACCCTTTCTTCAGCAGCAATTTTCAAACCTTTTTATTTGGTTCCTTGTAAAAAGGGGGAAATAAAAGGAGAAGGAATAACAAACTGATTTCAGATAATTCACTGGGGCTGCGGGTGCATTGTAAATGCGTGCTCCAGCCAACCGGCAATTTGATGGATTTCACAGCCCTCTTTTGTGTCGCTGCTTGCCGAGCAACATCCTCCACTGAAATTGTGGCTGCCTTAATGTTCTCTTTAGCACACGGCATAATTGCCCCCTGCAATTTGTTGCCTGGAAAGGTTACCAGGAAAGAAAGGAAAGGGAGAGAAGGACAACTTTGTTGGTGGGGGAACGAGGGAGAAGGGGAGAGACAAAGCTGACGGCGTTTGAAACGTGATTTATTCCAGGGTGACGGATGCCATTGCAGGAGGGCACGGGGGCTTCCTAGGCGGGGCTGGTGGGGATGGAGCTCCCACGGGGATGGGATCCGAGCAGCCCAGAGCCCCGCAGCAGCGTGGGCTGGACATCCCTGCTCACCCTGTGCCCGAGGGGCTGAAACGACAGCGGTGCGGAGCAGGAGGAACGGCCGCAGCGAAGGAGGAAGCAGAGGGGAAGGGAAGGAGGAAATCCCGGCGGAAAGGCTGGAGCAGGGGTGGGGAGGGGGCGGCAGGCGGGGGCGGCGCGGCGGCAGCAGCCAGTGTTTATTAATTTTCTGCTTGGCTGCGCTCGGTGCCACAGCTCCGAGATCATGGAGCCGCTCCACACTCTATTAAATAATTCAATCTGCGAAGAATCCAAGTGTGTAAGCGAACACTCTTATGCGTCTTAAAATTTAATTGCGGAGCTAAACAAGATGAAGTGCAAGGAAGACATAAAAGATATGAAAATAGATGCTGCAGCTTTTGTTTCTCTGGCTGCTCCAGCCCTGCCCAGGAACCTCTCCCCATTTTTCACACGCTGCCGCTAAAGTGCCTGAGCCTCCTTCATCTGCTCCCCCCTCCCCTTTGCTATTTACAGCTGTGTTTGCAAGCAGCAGGCCCGCAAATCACTTAATATCCATTAGAGCAGCTCCATTCACCCTCCTGGCTCCTGCTCTGGCAGCCGTTCCTTTATGAATCCCTGTGTTCCAGGGTTTAGGGAATCAGCTGGGAGTGCTTGCTCCGGCCTCCCCCTTCCCAGGCTGGAGAGCCCTTCCCTGCTCCTGCAAATCCCCTCCTCCCTTTTTGGAGGGAGCAATGTCCCTCCACGCTGAGAATTCCCGGAGCAGCCCCTCCGGAGGGGGAAGCTCAGCTTCCTGCAGGCCAGGTGTGACCCAGGGCCGTTCTGCACAGGGTGGGTGAGAGCAGCCCACGCCCTGTGCCACTGCCCAGCCAACCTGGGAAACCACGGGCAAAGGTCTCAGATTTCCTTTGGAAAGAGCGGTGAGTTTGTCTCTTGGGGCTGGGGGGTGAAGGAGAACCCATCACTCGCAGAAGCTCAAAACCTGAGTCCCCAAAACCCAGCAGAAACCCTCGTGAGCTCGTTCCCAAGCCAGCCTCACATCCAAGGTGCCAACAGCTGAGAGCAGCCCCGCAGGTTCAAAGCCCAGCTGTGAGCATTAGAGATCTGCTCAGAACATCTGCAAGCACACAAAACACCTGCTCCTGCCCCAAAAGCCACACACCGGGCTCGGGGCTGGTCCCACAGCCCCAACAGCTGGTCCAGCGCTGCTCCCACCTGCTGCCAGAGCAGATCCCGCAGGGCTGGATCCCAGGGAATGGCTCATTTCTCAGCCACTGACCTGCAAACACCCCAGGAGGGGGGTTTGGGGTGGGAGCACAGGGCTGAGCGTCCCCTCTGTTGCACAGCCCTGCTCAGAGCTGCAGCAGCAGCAGCAGCAGCATGCAAACCATCCCTGCAAAAATCACCCACACAGAGCCGCTGCATTTCCCTCTCCGTGCTGGCAGATCAATCACAGCCCTGGCTCGTGGCAGGAGCAGCGAGCTCAGCCCCTCCTGCACCCAAATTGGTGGGATTTGGGCTTTGTTATTACACCCAGGCTCGCAGGTGTATTAATGTAATTTCTTCTTGCAAAGGGCAACGAGTGAGACCTCGGGCTGCTTTGTCTTCATTTGCTGCTGAGCTTTTTGGATTGTTCCTGGGGCTGGTGGGATGGGAACTGCCACAAAACCCTGCGAAGATCCACAGCTTGAACCTCATCGGCTCCCCAAAAGAAGCGGGGGTTTGCTGAGTGGGGGATTAGGAGCTGAGACACCAGATCAATATTAATAATCAATAAAATACACCAGCTTTGCTGAAGAACTCAGCAGGCCGAGGCACACTGGGACAGGGGACCAGCAGCACTGGTTCCACGTGGATGTCCCCTCTCCAAAAAAACGGAGGGGGTCTCACCCAGCCCCCCCCACTCCTCCCTGCCGTCCCCCCGTGCCGGATCTGCTCCAACACTGACAGTGATTGACGGGGGGCAGAGCAACAGGTGAATTAAACAGGCACTGCCACCAGGAGCGGTGCTAAATGTCAGAAAAGATCAACCCTGGCGCTCCCAGCGTGGGTCTGCTCCCGCCAAGAGAGGTGATGGAGTGGAAACGCAGCCTGCAGAGAGGGGAGGGGAGCTCTGGAGGGTGCTGAGCACGGCTCGGAGCCTCGCCAGGAGCCGGGGGGGGGAGCCGTCGGTTTGGATCCATCAGCTCCGGGTCGGAGCCAAGCCACAGCAGCAGGGATCGTCTCCTCCCCCTGGGCAGGAGGGACCTGCACAGGCACCTCTCAGCTCTGCTTTTGCAGGTGCTGTGTGTCCTCTGTTCCCTGCAACGTGAGCATCAGGCTGGGAGCGGTTCAGGACAGCAGAGCAGGTGTGAGATCCAACCCTAATCCTAACCCTAACCCCAATCCTAACCCTAATCCTAAACCTAGTCCTAAACCCTGATCCTGACCCTCTGGCTGTTCCAGGTGCAGCCCAAGGCATCCCAGTACAACCAGTCTGCCAGGACCTGCCTGCCCTGTACAGTGCCAGGAGCCAGGTAAAAGCTTCCTGCACTCCACACGGGATGCGCCTCTTCCCAGCTCCCTCGCCCTCCCCACATAACACATTCCTCCAGGACAACCTGGAGGAATTAAATAAATAAATAAAATCTGTATTCCAAGGACACCGGCCCTAAAATAATGTTATTTTGCAGTAGTGCCACTTTAAATCTCAAGCAGCTGAAAAACCAATTTGCACTTAGAAACATTCAATTCGTTTGCAGGTATTTTCCTCTTAAGTGGCACCGGCTAATCGGGGCTGGCAGGGGAGCCCCAGACAGGTGCCACGGTCTGGGGCACCAGCTGAGCCAGGGCCGGTGTGGGACATTCCAGGAGAGTCCTGGGGCTGGAGCATCGGGAAATTAACTTGTCACATGAAACGAGTGGGGACAGAGAGGGGCTGAGCTGAGCACGTGGTGGTGCAGAGGAGACACCCTGGTCCTGTGGACACGGCGAGGGTGGAGAGGGACATGGGGGACAGAGTGGGGACATGTGGAGGGTGGAGGGGGACATGGGGGACAGAGGAGAATGTGGGGGCACAGGGGATGGAGTGGGATGAGGGGACGGAGAAGGACATGAGGGTGGAGGGGGATGAGTGGCAAGCTCGGCTCTTTGCCCACCTGAGAGTCGGCAGGTGAGAAAGCTGAAGGAGGGAGAGGGGCCAGGGGTCCCGTCCTGCTGCAGGAAATCTGCTGCCGTGGGACGGAGCTGCCAGGGCTTGGTCTGCCCACGAGATTTCCTCTTCCCAGCGAGAAGGGAGAGTGACTAACCCCAAACCTGAGCCATATATCATCTGGATCGATGTGTCCGACACCCGGCGCCCCCGTCCCTCACCTTGCAGCCGGTGCCCGGAGGTGTGAGGCTATTGATCCCCCGGACGCCCGTGTGATTGGAGTCTACAATCCAGTGCCTGCCAAGTCCAGCCGAGCCCAAACCTCTCAAATCATGTTGACACGTTTAGGAGGTGCCGGGCGCTTCATCCTCCCCGGTCCGATATGTAATTATGTCCTTGTCACCGTGATGTAGGGGCTTGGCAGGGCAATAAAACCCCGCGGGCCCCGCGGCCGAGCGCGGCCGCTCCGCGCCGCCGGCCAGAGCAGCCGCTGCCAATTCCTTGCTGTAGTTAGACTGCAGGAAATAGAGCTCAATAAAGCGGCGTGTGGATCACGGCTGAAAGTTTGTCTGGGAAAACAGGTGGGGGAGATGTCAGGGGCTGCTGTCACCGCAGGCCCTCGCGGGGTTTGAGCGTTATTCACTTTCTCGCCTTCCTGCTGCCAGCCAGGGAAGGCGGGGAGCAGGGGAGGGCTGGAAATGCAGGATCTAACCCTGCTCCTTTCATTTCTCTGCTGCAGACACCACCAGCCTGATCCCACCGGACCCTCCCGAGACTGCCAAGCCCTCCCCTCTGCTTGTGGCATCCTGGAACCTGCTGGGAAACTGGTGCTTCCCAGCCCTTCGGTCTCCCCTGCGGGCTCCAGGGCAGCCCAGGCACGGGTGGGCACAGCACGGTGCCCTCCCCTGCTGTCACAGCCCGTCAGGCTGGCAGGACATCAGTGGGTTTTAGCATGCCACAGCCAGATCCTCACCAGCCTCATGCTGGGCAGCAGCAGCAGCCATGGCAAATTCCCTCTCTGATTCCCTAATCCCTTCAAAGCCCTCGAAGGCTGCTCGGGAAGTTCCCACCGGTCCTGCTGGGAGCAGGGTGCTGGGAGGCAGCAGAGCTGCTCCCCTGGCTGATGTTCCCCCAAAGAGCACAAACAGTTCCCAGCAGCTCGATTCCTCCCCTCAGGGCTCGGCAAGCACACTTTTTCTTCACTAATATATCTTTTGCTTGATGAGCTGTCGATGGCAGGAGGATTTAATCTCCCATACCCTTGCTCTCTCCCAGATCCACTAAGGTGAAGGCACTTCATTACAGAACCACTCAGCTGTCCGTTCCTATCGATCACGCCTTGGCATGGGTGACCTTGGATCGATGAGCTGCCGATTATTTAGTGCCTGTTTGCCCACACCAAACGCCAGCAGCGCCAGTCCCAGCACCTGCACCCAGCTCCGGGAAGGAGCCTGGCACAGCTCAGGAGCTCACAGGCAGGAGCAGGGACACACAGCCAGCTCAGACACCAGGATTTGCCATCTGGGCACAATTTGTCTCTTCTTCAAGTGGGTTCGGGCCTTGGGTTTGATGCTTCCAAGTTGAAAATCTGTGTCCAGAGTCCAGCCCAGGCAGCATTGCTCCACTGCAGGGCAGTCCCACTCCCAGCGCCAGTCCCAGCACCTGCACCCAGCTCCGGGAAGGAGCCTGGCACAGCTCAGGAGCTCACAGGCAGGAGCAGGGACACACAGCCAGCTCAGACACCAGGATTTGCCATCTGGGCACAATTTGTCTCTTCTTCAAGTGGGTTCGGGCCTTGGGTTTGATGCTTCCAAGTTGAAAATCTGTGTCCAGAGTCCAGCCCAGGCAGCATTGCTCCACTGCAGGGCAGTCCCACTCCCAGCTCCCTGGGCAATCTCCCAGCAAAGCTTTGCCTCCAGGAATCCAAGATTCCCATGAGGAAAAGGCAGGACAGACCCAGTGACGTGAGAGGCCAGCCCAGAGGGGTGACAGAGTCCCTCACGTTGCTCCCAGACCCAAAAATCCCCCCGCAACTCTCGGGTGATTCATCCGCCTCCGCCACGTCCCCTCCAACCAGTCACTGCCTTACTTTTTAATCAAATCCTTTGCTTCCCTTCCCTTCAGGAGCCAGAGCCATTTTTCTATTACATCCTGATTGATCAGGCCCTCGCCAGCCGCTGTCAGCACCGTCCTGGCGCTTCATTTCCCATCCCCACACAGCGGGCTGTGGGCTGAGCCCGCTCGCTCCGGCACCAGCAAACAGATACATAAATGCACACAATTAAGGAGAGAAGGCAGGGGGAAAATTGATCCTGTTTTTGATTTGCTGCCCCCAGCTCCACACCCCGCATCAAAGGGAGGGAGCAGCCGGTGTTAACCCCGGAACACGGGGGCAGAGGAGGAGGAGGACACGGAGGAGAGCCCGCAGTGCTGCTCAGCGCCAGGAGAAAGAGACTCCATCCTTGTGCTCTGCAAAAAAAAGCAGGAGGAGAGTCTCCAGGGCGGCAGCGCTCCTCGTGCTAATGAGTTGTTTTCCACTGTAAGAAACCAGGAGAACAAGCCCAGACTCCGCTAAACAAGGACTGTGGCTACGCCGGGTCAGAGATCAGCCACCCCCCGAAGAGAGCGCTGACAAGATGGTAAAAACTTGGAATGAAACCTCTTTTGCCTCCTCCCTGCTCATCCCCCGGCAAACTGAATGACTCCAACGCGTGCACAGGCGGCTGCAAAAGGCTCGGTGGTGCCTCGTGTGGCCCGGGCACCCCGAGATCGCTGTGGGCTGGGAAGCGGCTTTGGGAGGGCGAGTTGTGCCTGTGTTCCACGGGACAGACCCAGGGCAGGAGCCTGTCTGCCTGACCACAGCAAAACCCCCACAACAGGTGAAGAGAGAGGCTTGAAGACAAGTCCATCCTCACCGCTCTGTCACAGAGTGCCACCCCCTCTCCCAGCACACGGCAGGGACAGCCGGATCAGCCGCATCCCGGCTGCTGGCGGATCCCTGCTGGCACGGAGCTGCCTTATCTGTGCTGGCACAGCAGCGCGAGGCTGCCCTGCCATCAGCCACCGGCGGATTACAGCGGTTTATCAGTTTATTAGGGGACAAAAGGCGCTCGGCAGAAGGGTTCTGAGACAGTGCGAGCGGCTGATAAGCGCCTGCCCGGCTCCTCGGACACCCCGGCCGCGTCTGGCGCATCACAGGTGGCGGGACCCCTGTGCAGAACGGGCGCTCGGGGCACTGGGGGCTCTCAGGGTGCTCGGGGAAGTCCAGCAGCGCTGCCTGGGAGATGTGGAAGCGCGACCGGGCTCCCCAAACCCGGGCTGGGGTTGATACCTTTAGTTTTAGCTTTTATATTTTTCAGATTTTATACTGCGTTAGTGTGTCTGTAACTCTGGGCTTCGTGTATAGTGCTAACAGCTCTTCTCCCGGCCTGGCTGGACAAAACACACCGTTTCCAGCCCGAAGAACCAAGGACACTTGCAGCTTCAGACCCCAAGAATGTAAACAGCCACGGATTGAGAGGGGACAGTCTGAAACGATGGGACTACATGGACTGAAGCTGTGGTTGGGAAATGGGCCCGAATGTGTAAATGGGCCAAAACTTATAAAAAGGGTGAGAACCCGTGACCCAGGGTCCATCTTGGGGGTCCATCTTAGGTGTAGTCTTGGCCAGGCTTTTGTACTCCCAGGGTGTATCCTATGAAGGCCTTTCAATAAATATCTATTTTATTCTTTAACTCTGTCCAGCCTCTGTTCCAGGTAGCCTTCTTTTAGGCATCGGGGTCCGCTCCCCCCGCTGCCCTGCCTGGGTGCCACTCGGGGGCACGGAGCCCTCAGGGTCCCCACGGGGGTGCCAGCGGCAAAAAAGAGCAAAAACCGCAGGGTGGATGAAGCACCAAGGCAACACCTGTGGGAGCGCCAGTGGAAAATCCTCGGGAGGTTTTCATTTTCTTTCCGAAGTTTCACCCAACTCCATCACTTCTCCTCCTCCTTTCCTTTTTTTTTTTTTCCCCTCCTCCTATTCTTTTTAATTAACAGTGTAATGGAACTCAATTCATTCGCAATCTATTCTGGCAAGAAACAACCCTCCCCGGACTCCGAACGACCTGACTAATAGGGTTAGAGGCTGTAAAAAGTGCAAGACAAAATTTTTAGCTTCCTCATCCTAATTATCTCCTCTGAGCACCAGGACAGCGCTGTGACACAGCGGCACCGAGCCCCCCCCAGGCTGCCAGGGGGACACGCTCTGCCTGGGCACGCTCCCTGCATTTCAAAGCTTCAAAAAAATGCCCATTTTACCCTCAGGCTCCCATAACGCACAGCCCACGGCGACCAGGGGGAAATGGGGAAGGATGAGGAGCAAGGAGCCGGCAAACTGGGCGGGCTGGCGTTTGTCACCGTGAGGGTGAGAGGGGAACGTGGATGAATAGGCTGGCAGTTAATGCTATTCAGAGACAGACAGACACAGCAGGTAAATAATGATAATGATCCTCTAACGAGCTCGCATCTGCACAGCACCTTGCCTCCAACTGAATCCCGAAATGCTTTACAGAAATTAAAACGATGCCGGCACGGTCCCGCAGCCCTTTCCTGGGTTGTTGCCAGCACTGAAGGGGGGTGTGGGGAACGCTGACTCCTCCCGGAGCTCAGCCGTGCCCAGCTCCAGGCCAGAGCACCCTCGGGACAGCCCCACAACGCACGCTAGAATCTTTTTGGAAAAGCCCTTCCTGCATGGCATCCTCGGATTTTTTCCAGCCGCTTACCTCCCAGCTCTGGGAACCATCATTTAGGAGTTCTTAGGCTGTTTCTTTCGGGATGTGACCTAAAAATGAAAGTTTTGATCCAACCCTTGGTTTCCCCCCCGAGCTCGGAGCAGAAGCTTTCAACACACCTGGTTCAGGGCAACCTCCAAATCCTGATCCACCTCCAGGTTAATCACCACAGTAACCCGGAGCTGTTATTAACTCTCTGCGGGCTGGAACGGGTGTGATCCCCCAAAAGCTTCCTCCAAGAGCTTTGGAGTAAAAGGTGAGTGTTCAGGGCTCAGTTCCAGTCCAGCCCTGCTCTAATTTCCAACTCTATTTGTTCTATTGACTGGTTATCAAGTTAAAAATGCAAGGACTATGGATTTCTTTCCAGCTTAAACATCTGAAAACAAATGTGCTAATGAGCAATCTGACCACTATAAAAATGATTACTGACAGCACTCCAAGGACCCGACTTTACCGCCTTCAAAAGCACCAAGAGCAGCAGAATCCAACTGGCTGTCCCAGGGCCATCCATCCAGCCTTGGCCAGCGGGAGTTTCCAGATGAATGCTTACGGGAGAATAAAACAGTCAGGGAGGAAGAAAGGAAAGCCAGGAATCAAATCATCTCTTGCCAAAGCGGCTCCAAGCCTCCTACAACTGATTCACGTTCAAGAGGCCGGAGGATGAGGTTTCCAGTTGCTCTGAACCTCTTCCACCAGCGCAGCTCAGCGTGGCAGAGAGCAACGCTCCAGGTGGGAAGGGACATTCCTGATCCAGGTGCAGCTTCACCTGGGGCTTTTCCTGCCGGGGATTTCCGGGTACAGCCTCCCCAGGGGCTTTTTCCTGCCAGGGATTTCCAGGTAGAGCCTCGCCGAGGGCTTTTTTAACCGGAGATTTCCAGATAGAGCCTCATTGAGGGCTTTTTTTAACCGGAGGTTTCCAGATACGGCCTCACCGGGGGCTTTTTTTACCGGAGGTTTCCAGGTACGGCCTCACCGAGGGCTTTTTTTACCGGAGGTTTCCAGGTAGAGCCTCACCGAGGGCTTTTTTTACCGGAGGTTTCCAGGTACAGCCTCATTGAGGGCTTTTTTTTTAGAGGTTTCCAGGTACGGCCTCATCGAGGGCTTTTTATACCGGAGGTTTCCAGGAACGGCCTCACCGAGGGCTTTTTCCTGCCGGAGATTTCCTCCTACACCCACCGAGGGGAGGGAGGGAAGGAGGGAAATTACAGAGCTACTGCGATCCAGGCTTCAGCTTCGAGGTATCGAACAAAACCGTGCCCTTCCTCAGTGCCTGGTGACTGATGGTGCAGTTGGAGCTGCCCATCTGTTAGGATATAATCNCCATCCCCATCCCATCCCCATCCCATCCCCATCCCCATCCCCATCCCCATCCCATCCCAACAGCCCTGAACAGAAGGAGACCCACGGGCTGGTGGGGAATGGAAAGATCCTGAAATCTTTAGGGGATACATCAGCCTCATCCCCCGGGCACCACAGGGCAGCGGGCAGCGCCCAGGTCCCTCCTGGGAGCAGGTCAGGGAAGGAAGAGGCCGGGAGCGATGCAGGGGATGGCACCGGTGACTCAGCCACCCCCCAGCGCTGGCAGCCCGGCCGTGCCACCGCAGCACTGCCACACGCACCGCTCAAAAGCTTCTCCTCCTGGCAGAGA
>VZTG01003103.1:0-67676 GCA_013397845.1 Melanocharis versteri
CATCCTGGGATTCTGTGATTTATGATACAGTGATGAATCTCAAACAGTTTTGCTCCAGGAGCTCACTGTTACTCAATTTAATACATGAACCTGACTCAGTGAAGCAGCAACCTAGGAAAATGGAAAGATGCTCTAGAATTAAATTAACTTGATCACAAAGAGAGGGAAGTGACATTTTGCCTAATGGATGAAGACTAGAATTAAATTGGGAATATCTAACGTCTGAACTCCTCTCTGCATCAGTGCATTCAAACATGCATCTGAAGAAATACAAACAAATTTCAGTGTGTCTTTGCCATTAAGCTGATAAACCCCATTTGGTGACTGTGATGGCCACTGGATCAGCAAAAGGTTTCTGAGAGGGAAACAGTGCAGACACAGCTTGTGCTAACTCATAGCTTAGTGCAAAGCTCCTTCCTCCCTGCACAGAGGAGACTGCAGGCATCAGAGGAACCATATCCATGGATAACTGGGCATGGGAAAGCAGAGATCACAGAGTCACTGAGGCTGGAGACACCTCTGGCATCCCCCAGTCCGAAACCTCTGCTCAAAGCAGGGTCAGGCAGTGCACATGGCCCAAGAACATGCTCAGGTGCCTTTTGGATGCGTCCTAGGATGAAAACACCACAAACTCTATGGGCAACTCCATCCAGTGTATGGCCATTCACATTGAAATAGAGATTGTATTTACATTTAGATGGAATGTCCTGGATTTCAAGTTGTCCCTGCGCCCCTTGTCCTGTCACCAGACAACAGTTGGAGATTCTGGTCTTTACTCCCCACCACCCAGGAACTGGATGTGGTGATGGAATCCACAGGTCATCTCTTCTCAAGGCTGAGCAATCTCCAGCACTGCACAGAGCCTCCCCAGAGCATCTCCAGCTCTGGGGCCCAGCTATTCCTGCCTCCCAGAGCCATGAGGAGCTGACAATGAGCTCTGGCTGCACTTCCAAATGTAATGCTACTCCTTGCTTCAAAGCTCTCCAGAACTATGAACTGTTGCCAAGGAGACCCAGAGGCTGAACCCGCTATCAAATGGGTTTTTGTGGAGCTCAAAGATCAGGCTCAGCTCCTCATTGCCAATGATATGGAACAGAGCAGCTACTGGGCTTCAGCTGGGCTGTTCCTGCAGCCCTCAGGTAACAAAGTCTCCTTTAAAGAGCTGCACTTTTGCCTCAGGGGCTCCTATTTTGCAGTTGGACCATCTGTATTTGTAGAGAATAATTTTAGCTGTGGGCTTCACTTTCTCCTCATCTGTCATCACCCTGTACCAGGGCTCAGCAAAGCTGAAGCCACCAGACAGGAACAACACTGGTGCTAAAGGAGCAGGGATCTGCTGGTCAGGCTGTGCCAGGGTGAGGGGGATTATGTTCCCATGGAAATGAAGGATTGGGTGGCTTTCTGCTGTTCTCTCTCATAAAATGAGTCATTTATGAAAATCTCAATTTTCAGAGTGAGCTGAGGAACTTTGAAGTTCCCAGGACAGACATGGATGCTTTTGTCTTTATTTTGCCTCCTGTGGTGTCAGAAGGCAACAGGACTGAGAGGAGCCTGCCCTAGGATAGCACTTCCCAGCACAGCAGTAATCTTGCTCCTGTAATCCAGTAAGAACCTCCCAACTGCCTCAATACTCTTTAAGTCCCCCAAACCTAATTCCCCAACTTGTTAGTGCTCAAAGTTCTTGACTCTCGTTATGTCCGGTCCCAGTCAAGGACCAATAATGAGCCACATGTGTAAAAGCCACCCAGATGATCCCCTCAAGTGTTTGTCCTGGAGAACATGTGTGAGCACAAAGGTAGTTCAGGGGCCGGAAGGGAAGCTCTGCTCCACATGAGCTGAGCTGTTGGTCAGGGGACAGCAAAATACAGAAGCGAAGCTAATAGCTGCTTTTTGTCTGCTCAAAAACAAATGGGAAGCCTGGGTATAACTGTCCTGTGGGTGGGATACAGCCTTCAAATAATGAGTTTAATTAATCTGGATAAAATTACTCTGAGATCTGCTCTGTCCTCTCTTCTATTATTCATGCAATGATCCACAAATCCTGTGACACTTTTGTAAACTGAGTCATCTGTGTCACTCCAGATCTTGTACAAACAGTTTTGGAACTGTTTTTGAGGCATT
Organism: Melanocharis versteri; assembly: GCA_013397845.1. Taxonomy (NCBI): domain Eukaryota; kingdom Metazoa; phylum Chordata; class Aves; order Passeriformes; family Melanocharitidae; genus Melanocharis; species Melanocharis versteri. The sequence continues at coordinate 2,122 of VZTG01003103.1, forward strand.
TGTCACCAAAACCTTGCAGAAAAGTTCTTGCCAGATAAACCATATGACAAATATTGCTTTGATCCACCTGTGACTGCAATGGCAGGAGCATCCTTTGTGGGACCCCTCCTCACTGACTCCCACTGGGATGAGTTTAGGTACTGATTTTGCCAAAGGTCAGATTTTCAGCCTTGAGAAAGTGCTTTGTCCAACCTTTTAAAACCCAGTTTGTCCAGAGGGTGCTTTCATGCCATGGAAGTCTGCTGACTCTAAAGCAGTTTTCTTAGGCTGGGGGTTCTTGCCTGTCAATGCAGAGGACACACCTTTAGCCCCTCAGGCTGTTCTCCCTCTTCCTCATGTTCCATGAAGCTCCAGCCCCTGGGAGGAGTTGGGAACACAAAGTGAGATGCAGAGACAGGCTCTGGAGCTGAGCAGCCTGGCCAGTCTGGGTGACAATGAAGTCCCTTTGCTTTGCTGTCACTCCCCCAAGTGCTGGAACTGGAGCTGCCTACCCTAAACCCCTGCTGGACATGCCCAGGTCTGTCCCGAGAGTGAAGTGCCACCAAGGCAGACTCCAGCTCCTCGTGAGGCCCTCAGTGCTGGATTGCTCAGGAGTCTGGGATTAGAAACAAAAGCAGAAAGAGCTGAGATCTGTGTTGAGCCACTCTTGCCTACATTCCGCTACTCCAAACCAAGCACAGCACAGAAATGGAATATTTGCATGTATGAAGTGTTACCAGCTCTGTGACCACACCAGAGGCAATCCCAGATGTCTGACTGACCCTGATCCAGCACTGGCACCTGGAATCCTGTCCCCAGGGCACCAGGGGACTGCTGAGCCTGCCCCATGCAGCAGAGCACCCTGACCTAACCGAGCTGGATCGAGCTCCTCTCTAAGCTCAGGGAGAGCCTGCTCTGGGCCACCAGAGACAGTCCCACCTGGAAAACCAGCCAGCCCAACCACCAACATTGTTCTTTTATAGAAATCTGATTTCTGCAGCTCTTCTCATTTAATCACAGAATCATAAAATCATGGAATGGTTTGGGTGGGAAGAGACAATAAAGATCACCCCATTCCCACCCCTGCCATGAGCAGGGACACCTCCCACTATCCCAGGCTGCTCCAAGCCCCGTCCAACCTGGCCTCAGACACTTCCAGGGATCCAGAGGCAGCCACAGCTTCTCCAGGCAACCTGTGCCAGGGCCTCACCATGCTCACAGGGAAGGATTTATTCTGCTTTAACCTTCAGTGTCTGCTGAGACCTCTCACTGACCACCAGAGAAGATGGTGATGCCTTATGATTTAGCTTTTATATTTTTCAGATCCTGTACTGCTTTAGCGTATAACTCTAAAACTCCATAGCCTGTCAGCTCCTGTTCTCCCGTTTTATTCAGACAAAACAATTCCTCTCTAGGCCTGAAACTCAAGGACACCCTACTGTCTCAGGCACCGAAAAGTATAAACAAAAGTGAGTTGGGGGGGAGCAAACTGGGGCTATATGACTTAAATACCTGAAGCTGTAATTGGAGGATTAACCCCTGATATACAAATGGACCAAACTTATAACTGTCTGAAAAACTCGTGACCATTGTCCATCTTGGGTGTAGCCTCAGAGGCTTTTGACTGCCCAAAGCATACCTATTGAAGGCCTTCAATAAATACCTATTTTATTCTCTTAATCTTGTCTAGCCTCTGTTCTAGGTAGCCACTCCAAGGCATCAATGGGAATAGATGTAATAAAAATCCTTCAGGCCCCCAGTACTTGTCTGTTAGCACTGAAACAGCACATGGAGACTGGCGCTGCTGACAGACCCTTTACAGCAGCACACCAGCATTGCAGAAAATAACTCTTTACTCTGCATTACTGAATGGCTCAAAAAGCTGCATATTTCCTTCTGCACCACCGCAAAGGCAGATGCCACAATTGCAGCCCTCTGTATATTAAAAGCTCTAGAGAAGCTCAGCATTGTTTACTTCAGAGGGAGCTTACGAAAAAAAGGCAAAAATATCAAGGGTATTTAATTTCAATTCATAACCAGGCCTGCAGGCTCAGATCAGGACTCAGAGCTTTGTCTTAATCTAATTTTATGCAAACAATTCAGTGATAATAAAAGTTTATATAATCCACATCAGGGAAACCAGAGGGGTTCCCAAAACCTGTAATGAGAGCTGACATCACTGAGTGCACATCAGCAAACCCAAACACTCACTAAATGAGTGGCTCCAGAGAGCACTTGACAGAGACAGAGCTCCCCCCGCATCCTAACAGGCTCTGAAGCATTTTGTGGGGTTGTGATGAGAGCTTGCAGCATTTCCCTGGTTTGGGATGCCCAGAGGAGCCAGCCCCACAGCAGTTTCCTCCCTGAATGAGCCCTCTGTGCTCATGGAGGTGCAGGAGGAGTTTTGGGCAGCAGGCAGAGAACGAGTCCAGGGGCTCTCAGAACAGAGCTCTTCATTCATTCATGAAGCAAATAAAGGCACAGGGAGGTGTAGCACAACCTCCCCTTGGAGGCTCCTGCTCTTGCACACCCCAGAGACAGCTCCAAGGGGAGAAACCCAAACTGACAGAGCCTGATCAAAGCAAGGGATTGCAGTAACACAGGGAGAGGTGGCTGCTTTGGACACACAGGTGACACCGTGTTCCATGTCCCCTGACAGGCATGGCAGACTGTCCTTGTGGAGAGACCACCATGGGACAAGCTGGGAGAAGGGCAGGACTGGCCAACGACCCCGTACCTGAAGGATGACCCAGTGACCCTCCTTTGCAGCCAGATCCAGAGCTTGTTCAGCCACCACCTCTTGGCCTTGTCCAAGGGAAACGTTGTTGAGGTTCCTGTGGTTAAAGGTGTAGCCCAGTTTCTTCCCTAGGAGAAAACAAGGAGTGAGTTCAGCACCCTGGCAGGGAGGCAGAGCTGGGCCCCAGCACAGCGAGGCAGAGTTCCCTCGTACCAAACCCTCACAGATGTGCTATCACCCTCCTGATATCAATTCTCTTGGCTCTCACCCACTCCTGGCCCAAGTGCTCAAACAGCAGCAGTTTCTCCCAAATTCTTTTAATTACAGTGCAGCATCCTCACAAAGGTACATCATTACAAAGTGCTTCTTGTTTAAAGAACATTATTCCCCTGCAACCTCGTGTAAAAACACATTTTACAGTGATAAGAAATTAAAATATTTTCCTGCTGATTAACCAGGCTTTGAACACCCACACTGGGTGGGGAAAAGCCCTTGCAATGCAGGCTGGGTGCAGCAGCACGGCTGGGAAACAGCTGGCTTTGGAGGGGGCAGCTGGAATGAAATCTGCGTGAGCTTCTTCAAGCAGGGCCCCCCAGGTGTCTGGGACCTGGAGAGCAGTGACCCCTCCAAGTTTCTCATGGAGCATCATTGGAGTTGCCTTCCTGTGGGAAGGCCCCAGTGGAGTCAGCAAAGCCCATGGGAAGAGGTGGTTTGGGAGCCACCTGGACACCTCCCAATGTCCCTCTACCTCTGCATTCCCAAATCTCTGTCATTCACTGCCCTGCTCTGGAGGAAGGATAGCAGCTCTTCAGTGTCCCTTCACGTGGTCTGTGATGATCCTTCAGCCTCCCCCGGTCTCTCTGGAGCATCCCAGTGGCTCAGATAATTTCTGTGCTCATGGCTGCAGATCTCCTGGCCAGGTTTGGAATCTGTCATCCACAGACAGAGCACACCCAGTGCTGTTCTCCTCACAGGAGAAGCAGCTCTCCCTGCTGTGTGCTCCTCAGAAGACAAACCCCAGTTTGTGCTGCCCGAGGTAACAGCCCCATAAACACTCCCCAGGATGGATTTGGCTCAGCCAGGGAGTCAGCACTCATCCCCACATGCTGATCCCTGGGGATTGCCCACACTTATCTCAGCATGCAGGTTTGCCTTCCTGCAGATGGTGCACCCTGAATTCCCAATTCCTGCTAAAAGCAGGCAAGTTTTTGAGTGAAACAAGGAAAATAATTTCTTTGCAAGGCTTAGGAACCATCTCATGGTACAAGACTGGAAACAGATGGCCATAAGGAGAACAAACCTCCAAACTCCAGCTCTCTGCTGAGCCTCACTACAGCTTCCCCTGGGATACAGCTCTCCACACATTTTAGAGTCTTCAGTTCTCTTTCCCACCATCACTGGCTGCTGCCAACTTTGAAAGCTGCTAATCTTCTCTGCCTTCAAGATCCACTGTCTCAGGAGGGGATGGGGCAAATCACAGAACCAGGGCACTACCCCAGACCAGATGATTAATAATAAATGAATATCAGTTGTTATTTCCACTGCAGAGGGATATCAGTGAGCCTGCCCTGGCAATGCCAACCCTTGTCCCTCATTGCTGCCTGCAGAAGGGAGGGGATGGGCACTCAAGGAGGGCACAAAGCTCTTCCAGCCACCACTGTTTGCTGCAGGGCCCTCCCCATGACGCCAAGGAAAGGTCCCATGAGTGGGAAGCATCTGCAAGAAGCTGACTTCCATTCACAGGAATTATCCTGCACTTTAATAAAACTTAGTGAAGGACAGGGAAAATATCAATAATGAGCCAAACCCAGCCCCAGCGAGGCATCTGGAAGGCCAGTGCAGCTGCTCTGCAGCAATGATTTCATTTCATTACTTCTCTTTTCACTTTTTCTTGCTGTAACTTTTCTGGCTGACTAACCCCAGGTGCTCAGCTATGCTCATCTTTACAATTCCAATTAAACCACTCATGGTTTGATTTTAGTGCTTCATTTCCCGTACAAGGAAATAACAGTGAGAGACAGGATCACCAATATGGCTCCAAAGGGAAGCCAGGGACATGACAGGAGCTTCCTTTGGGGGGTATCCCTTCAATTCCCAGTAATGACACCTGGTTTGGGGGCAGTAGGAGCCTGAAACACAAAGCTAAGCCCAAGAATTCCCCACAATGAGCTGCCTGTGGCTGAGGCTGCACAAGGTTTAACAGCTCTGACAGCTGCTCCTGGCAGTGTGGGTAAAGGCTCACTCAAACATTATTTTGGGATGACCCAGAAGGTGCACTGTGGAGAGGAAAAAGAACTCACAGGTCATTTTTCTCCTGCCACTCTCCTGGTCTGTGCCAGCCTGGATGATGTTTAGTCCTGGGACTGGCCAACCCCAAAGGCATCAGGCTTCTCTGCTCCAGAGGTATGTTCAGGCTGAAAATGGGAATTTTTCCACAGTGGAGCCAAGACCCAGAGCAAATTCTACACAAGGGCAGCTTTGGAGCAAAGCAGTGGCGGCAGCCATTAGTGCACAAGGGCATCAGTGCCTTCTCAAGGGAGGCATCTCACAGAAGCCCCTTTGGCTTTGGAGACAGCTGACAGCTCCACAGCTGACCATCCACATGGAAATCAGCCCAGGAAGGATGGGAAGAAAACCTGGAAACTTTGCCATAAAGCAGCAATCTGTTACAGGGAGCCATTGTTTACTTTAGTTATCATAAAATGATAGAACAGCAGGCTGGAAGGGACCTCAAGGGCCCTCTGGTTCAACCTTTTTTGGCAACAAGCATCTGACAGCATGTGAGATATCTCTGGTGTAAATTACAGGTTGTGCACAAACCCAGCTCGGAGATCCTTGCAGAATCCAGGCAGTGCTGAAAACAGACAAGTTTAATTTAAACTTAAGATGAAAATCCAAAAAACTTTAAGAAAAACAATAAAACCAAACCAAAATCCTCTCACAATTATCTATTTTTAACATATTACTTCATTATCTACAAAGAGATGAGAAAAAAACCTCAAACAAAACAGGCATATCGTGCTAAGATAATAATGCAGCAGATAAATAGCAATTCTGTGGTGTGCCTAGAGACAGGATTTATTTACCATGTTTCTCCACATCCTTCAGTGGGTCCACTCCTGGGGACAGGATAAAAAACATCGGGGTTGCAGGCCCTGATTCCTCAAAGGTCATTGCAAAATCCAGGGATCTCCGCACTATGTATTTGCTGCCCAGCTTCTCTTCTACAAAATCTCTGCCAGAGAGAACAAACTTTTTCCAGTCTACTATTGTTCACAAAATGCAGATTCCCCTGAAAATAATAAATTAATTATCATGAAATCCCAGAACCATTAAAGTTTGAGAAGACTTCCAAGAGTATCAAGTGCGACCATTATCAAGCACCACCAACAGTGTTCCCATTAAATCATGTCCTCAAATGTCCCATCCACAGGTTTTTGAGCACTTCCAGGGATGGTGCCAGGGTTTGATAACCCTTCAACTGGAAAAGTTTTCCCTAATATTCAATCTAAACCTCTCCTGGTGCAACTTGAAGCCGTTTCCTCTGATCCTGTCCCTTTTCCTTGGGAGCAGAGCCCCACTTCCCCGGCTGCCCCCTCCTGTCAGGGAGTTGTGCAGAGCCAGAAGGTCCCTCCTGAGCCTCCTTTTCTCCAGGCTGAGCCCCTTTCCCAGCTCCCTCCAAAATGCCTGGCAGTTTGTACAGGGGTGGGATGCCACAGGAGACACCAGTTCCTGACAAACAAAGGGAAGTGAGAAAAGGGAGCAGTGGGAGCTGCAGCCCAAGGCTGCATTCAGAAGTACAATCCAAGCACTGGCTTGATTCTGACTCAGGAATCTCAGGAGAAAAGAAATAAGTTAAGGTACAAGATTCAAGAACCTGCCACGTGTTTTGCAATCCAAGCAGCCTTCCAGAGGAAGCACCAATCCACAGAAAGTCCTGATGATCTACACAATTACTTTGATCTGGAAAGCTAAAAGGGAAGAGTTCTTAGAATATCTGGAGCATGGAGCCTTGGCATGAGAGTGACAAGGGAAGATACAAGGGAGTGAACAGGAAAAGGCTCAGCTCCACAGCAGCTGCTGGAACAGAGCACGGCACATGGAGAATGTTCTGGCTGGATTCCCCCAGGGTGAGCTCCTGACATCACTGCTTTACAAAGAGAGGGACACTGAACACTGATTCAAAGGTAGGAATGTTATATTCAAACCCCAGGAAGGCTACTGGAGCACAGATGGATTACTCAGGCCTTTTGAAGGCAGCCAAAGAGAGCCGAGAACCTCCTTGAAGGACTGGTGAAAGGCAGTTGGAATAGAAATGCCTAAGGGATTAAAAAAAAAAAAAGCTTCCACATTTTTGGTACCTCTTTCAAGTAGATTTTTCTGTTCAGGGTCAAGATTTGCTAAATTGCTGCTGGAAAGCTTCAGGTCACAAATTTAATCAAGTCCATCAGATCCGAGGTTACAACATTCTTGTTTTACCTCTGTCTTAGCTCTTTGAAACGCTGCCTTGGGGACTCAGAAACACAAGGTGCTACAAGAAGCTTTTTGCTGATATTCTTCAATAAGATTGAAGGATGAAATGGATATTTACAGGGGAAAATCCTTCTTCAGGAAATGGCAGTTGTTGGTGCACTGCTGGCCCTGAAGCTCTAAGGAGTAGGTCAGGGTAAGAGGGGCTTCTCCTGATGTCTCCCTAGGCCTAGGGAATGAACCAGATTGAGCAAACATCCCCAGGGATCTGCTAGGAAGAGTGGCTGGAACACCCAACTTCCCAGGCAGTGAAATGGAAGAAATCTGTTGGTTTGGATCATTTTAAATCCTAAAGAAATCCTATACCATCATCATGGAGCTGGTACACATGAGGTGAGACACAAAGGGCCTTACAGCTTTCTGAACAGCAGCTGGAAATGGGGTTGGGATATTCCAGAGCATCTAAAATCCCCCTGGCCACTTGTGGTTGGGCTACAGTATTGCCCCTAAAATACACCCAAGGACTGGTCGGGGCCCCCAGAGTGATGGGAAGGTTTGGACTGGTCATGATGTCCATGGATCACCAGTCAGGTGTTTAATGTTGGCACACTGAGATATTGATAACTTCGTTGTATTTCAAGAAGAGTCCCCAGAGTCCTGGGGGAGGCTCAGTGAACAGTTACTGTTTGCACGTTTGTGTCCTAACCAACTTCGAGATAAGAAACAAAACAAAACAATACAAAAACCCATTTAAATACTCCTGTGCAAACAGAAAAGCTTGATGTGCCCACACCCTAAAAATATCCAGCCAAGCTTTTGAACTTGGATTCCCTTTTCATAAAAGAGAGATATGAAAGGGGCTGAAATTTGATGTTCCAGTTGTTTCTGAGCCGTGTAAGAAAGAAATGAATTATAGTTGCATAAATGAAATATGCACCCAAAATTTCAAGAGCTTATTTTACTCAAGCTAAACAACAACAGGAAAACCAATATTTTAAGCTGAGGGACACATGGAAAATCCAGCCATAAGAGTAAGAAATGAAAAAGAAGATGGCTTAGAATTAGTACTATGATAAACTACAGTATTTATTGTAATAAAAAATAATAACATTGGCCACGGGGAGACTTCACTCAGTCTTGTCTGTGTTTTTCTGTGAACTTTGAAGCACAAACAGATGTAGTTCATACACTGAATAATACACCCTGTTATGTGCACATCAGGTGGTGCAGGAATATAAACTACTGGAGGAACAGGAGCATGAGGGACATCACAGGAATGTCAAACCATTGGCCAGAGAAGGGAAAACCAAGTCCTAATGGAGTGAAAGACCTTTAGTTTGTCCTGGAACAAGCAGGTTGCTTTTGCATAACTTCATGAAGTTTCGTCTTGCCCAGTTACCTTCACTACATAATTTACCACTACAAATTTCAGAACCAGCAGCACATAAATTTTGCATTTTACAGTAAAAAAAAAGAAGAAGAAAAACCTCTATAAGACTTTCTTTTGCTTCTACTTTTTATTCTGGTGCCTAAGAAGCAGCCAAAAATTATCTAGTAACTAAAATGGATGTTGTTGAACTCTAGATGTTGTGGTGATCACCCAGACTGCAGCATATGTGTAATGCCTGTATGGTGATGATGATTTCTGACTTGGCAGGTCTCCTTCTCACCCAGTGCTGGTTACACTGCTCCATCCTTGCTAGTGATACTGAGCTTTGTTCCCACTAAGCAAGAAAGTCCACTTAAATCCAATGTGTTGATTGCCTTGCAGAGTTCAGAGACCATCGAATCACAGAATGGTTTGGGTTGGAAGGGATCACAAAGACCATCCAGTCCCATCCCTGCCATGGGCAGGGACACCTTTCACTATCCCAGGCTGCTCCAAGCCCCATCCAGCCTGGCCTTGGACACTTCCAGGGATCCAGGGGCAGCCACAGCTTCTCTGGGCACCCTGTGCCAAGGGCCTTCCCACCCTCACAGTTCATTCAAGACCCCTTGATAGGAAACCACATTGCAGAACTCACATCCTAAAAATGTACTGACATTCACAAATCTAAGCACATTCCTGAATTCCTTCTGCTCCCCACAAAGCCCAGCCCCAGAGCTGCCCCCAGGCCCCACCTGACAGCGCAGGGGATGCGGTCAGGCCGCAGGGCTCTCATGATGCACAGGTGCTGCAGAGCTGACTTGTTCTTCCAGTCCTGGGGGAACCTCTCCTTCTCAGGACACTCAGACTCTACAAATTTCTTCCACCGTTTTGCAGACCCTTCAATATCCCGATCCAGGTTTCTGAATTCTTCCATGGATGAGAGAGCCTGGAAAAATTCAAGGGAGGTCAGTAAGAACAATCCTATCTGCCTCTGAACCATTCTTCTGATGTTACTGACTCCTCATGTTTTGCTCTGCCAGGGAGCTGGAATCTAGCAACCACAGCCAGAAACCCATCAGGACCAGATTTTGTCCATTCTCCTTGGAAGGGACAGTCCAGGAAAGGATGAAAGATTTTGGCATCAACCAGCACGCCCTGTTCACTACCCAAAAAGAGAAGAACTCTCCTCTCCTGTTTGGAAAAATCTCAGGTGACAAGGACTTGCTACTGTCAGTTGCCCCAGAAAAGACTGTTTTGGATGAGAGCTGGACATCTGGAGCCCGTGTCTGATAGGAGGGTCCATTGCTGACATTCCCATGAGCTACATGGTCTCCTTACTGATTCCACAGAAACAAGAAGAATTGTGCAGCAAAATCCACAGCAGCTGTTGAAAATATGTGCTGAACAAACACTCAGACACACCATGGTCACCAAAATTCTTCTTAAAAAGGGGTTTCACAGTTGGAGTATTAATTGTCTTCACAGAAGCACAGAATGGTTTGGCTTGGAAGGGATCTTGAAGATCATCTTGTTCCAGCCCCCCTACCATGGGTTGGGTCATTTCATACACACACAATTGCCTTTCTCTCCCTATTCCCTAATTCACATCCCTCTGTGAAACCACAACACTGAGCCTTCCCACTCATTTCATGGTGACCATGGAGCCAGGAACCTCCACAAACACAGGGCAAACGCAAAGAGGTAGGTGCTTTCTCTATTCAAGCATTCAGCCCATCCAGAATTGTGATAAAAATCAAATCGTTTGGTTTCTACTTGCCAAGTGCACACACAGATTAACTTCTCGGTGCTACGAGTCTGTAGCAGAAACAGGCAGCTGAAGAATCCCCAAGAAACAGCCCAGCAAGGCATTAAATAAATTAAAATTACAATGAAAATGTAGTTGGATTTTGTAGTTAGAAAGTGGCAACTATAAATGTTATGCAGACAGGTGAAGAATCCAAATTCTCTTTCAGACAAGTGGTGGCAGAACACATTGCAGAGCTCGTAAGGTTCTTCTGGATTCGAGTGAAATTCTCACTGAAACAGACATCTTCATTTTGCATAATCTGGAGCTGTGAACGGCTGAACACGAAATGGAAAAGACAAGTGAAGGATTAAAGACAAGTGAAGGATAACAGACAGTGAATGATCTGTTTTCTACAGAAAGAGAAGGGCATCAGAGCGAAGCAGAAGCTTCTTGCTAGGCAGAGGTGCTCCCCACAGCAGTGCTCCTGCTCCCATCCCATAAAGCCTCACTGTGGGAAGCACCTGAGGAAGCCCTTTGGGAAATGCTGTTTTCACACCTTGTTCAGATGAACTGGGAAGATCCACCCTTGCATAGGGCTTGGAAAGTCACAGAAGGGCCCTGGCAGAGGTGTGAGGGATTGTCTGGGATACGATGCTGTTGCAAACAAGGCAGAAGACATTGAAGATCAAACTGTTTTAAAAATCCCACTTTCCCTCTGGAAGGCTTCCCAACCATAAGACAAGAGCAGTGTAAAACTCTGATCTTCTTAATAGACCGAATTTAGTCCCAGAGAGTGAAGAGAGGGGAGAAAGATGTCAGAGAAGGGGGCTTCTGATAACAAATGTCTTCATGTTTTTAGTAGTGGGAATTACAGGATCACAGAATGGTTTAGATTGCAAAGGATCTGAAAGATCATCTCATTTCAAATCCCTGCCGTGGGCAGGGACACCTTCCACTATCCCAGGTTGCTCCAAGCCCCATCCAACCGGGCCTTGGACACTTCCAGGGATCCAGGGGCAGCCACAGCTTCTCTGGGTAGCCTGTTCCCAGGTTGAATGTTTGTGGATGACAGGGAAAGAGGTTGTGGAGCTGTTGCCAGTGTACCATGACCCAGGACCTTTGCTGTATATCCACTCACAGCTTCACAGAAGCAATGCCTGGAAGAACCCTCTGGAGAGGCCCAGGCCAGGCTCCTGCTCAGGCTGGGGCTGGCCATTGCTGTGTCCACCAAAACACTGCTCTCCAAGGTGAAGCTCTCAGCCCCTCTGGGTGCCTAGCTGTAGGGCTGCACTGTCCTTACACTAAAGGAGATGATTTTTAAAAAAATGTGTTCAAGCAGAACTTCCCAAGCTGCAGTTTGTCACAGTGGATCCTTATTACACACTACCAAGATGGAGAATACAGCTCTGTCCTCTCCTAGCTGGAGAAATGCCCTCACCTTCCCTCACAGGCCATGTGCTCAAGGGCCAGAACCAGAGCTCTGGGCAGAGGAGAACTTGCAGATACCACCATAAATTCTTCTGCAACAACCCCAGCTTTGCTCAAAGGCAGCATTCCATGAACACCTCCACCCAAGGCACAGGGAAGAGCAGAGTGTTTGCAGTGCCACAGCACAGACTGGCTCAGCTCTTCACTGACCATCCCCATGCCAAATTCCCAGGGATCCAGAGAATTTCATGAAGACTCTGAGCAAAGGAGAGATTCAACAGCTGTTGTTTCCATGTGTGGATTTGCACTAACAAGGAGAAATGTCAGCGATAGAAGGACTTGATCCAAATTCAGTGCCTTATCCTGATTTCTGTGAAAAACCAGAAACCAGAGCAGCGAACATGAGAAACTGAAATTCCCAGGAATGATGCCACAAATTCTGACCTGCCAAGCCCTGGTCCTTGCAGCAATAAATGTATTCGGTGGATCTCTCATGGCTGAGCATAATACGATGGCAAATGTTGAATTCAGGGAATTCTCAGTGCAAGTGCTTATATAAAACAGTCTTCTCACTCTTGACTTCTGACATGAGTTACTTAAAATATCACTTCAGAACTTTGGCTGCTGCTCCTTCAAGAAGTCTCTTGGCTGATGTTAACAAGGGAGACTCTGAAAAATTGTTTTTTCCTAACTAAATGACAGATGTGTAATCAGGAATGATAGTCTCCCTCTCTCCCTGAACAACATATTGCAGAATCATGAAACCTCTAACTGCAAATAAAAACTCTGTATTATAGAAATTAACACTAAGATTTTCATTAGTCAACAATTTTAATAGCCTTTATTAGAAGTGATGGTATTAATGGAAGATGCTTCCATTTAAAAGCCAGTGAAGTGAAAGCCCTCTCAATCAGTAATCTTTCTGTGAATGTTAATTGCTTTTCAATACCTCTGTTGTGAATTTTTTCAAGAAACTTAGTCCAGCACTAACAGATCCCTGTTCCCAGGCAGGAGACATACATTGGGGCAGCAGATGGGAACTGCACATCAACCTGTGCAGAGTATCTATTTTTGTCCACATAATGAAAAGTACTTCTGTCACTTAGAGTTGTCATGGAAATTGAGAGAGACAAAAGATATTGGTCAAAATAGAAAATGATCCAAAAGGCTGGACGACTCATGCTCTTGTCTTTGCAACCCACACTGTGATCACCTCTGATGGCTGGAAACAGGAGGGGCTTGAGTTTATATCTCAAAATGAGACTTTTTCAGCAAAACAGGGCCCTTCACACCATGTCAAGGAGAGGATCCACCATCTTCTCAGAGAAATTGGTTTTTCATTCACTGAGTCACAGACAAGTTGCTTTATCACTTCAGATTCCTCTGACAGTTCCTCTTCTCAGGCAGAAGCAGCGTTACTGTGGAGCTGGAGCGTCAGCAGCTCCATGGGTTTCACACATTCACAGATGCAGAGCTCTCCCATTCTCCCACAGCTGTAGGAAACACAACAGGGATCAGCCCCTAGCTGCAGGACAGGAATCTTGGATGCCATCACAGAGCCTGGGAATGTCCTCCACACATGGCCAAGGATCCGAGGGAAGCAGGGGATCTTTGTGGTGACAACGTCTGGGGGGACAGGGAGGACACCTACGGCGGAGAGGAAACCCTCAGAATCCAGAGGAGCCTTTGGAGAAGAGAACAACTCCAAACAGCTGTACACAAGTTATCTCCTGGTGCCAGACACAGCACAACAAGTTCTGGACATTTATTAGAGGGAACACTTGCTCTGATCACTAAAGGCAACTGCTCTAAGGAAGCCATCTGCTCAAACTGGCCTCAAGTTTAGGTGTTGCTTCATAGGATGTTATAAAACCTTAAAAAACCCCAAACACATATATTAGTGCCACATTTTCTTCCCCTCAGTTCCAAAAGGAATTACCTTAAAAAAAAAAAAAAAAAAAGAGATTGTTTTGCATTTTAAAATATTTCCATCATTTAAAACACCTCTCCTCAGAGTCACCTGGCTAGAGAACAGCTCTGGGGAAGACAGAACAAAATCACCTCATTGCTGTGCCCTGTACTGACACAAACAGGGTGAAAATAATACAGAGCCAGTAAAGTCAGTGCTGCCAGAGCACTCCGAACACCCAGTTACCCACCTCCCCAGCAGCCATGAGATTGTGTTTTAAAAGACAGAAGGAAATAAAAATAAAGGAATTTGAGGGTTTTTGTAAAAGCTATCATTATCTTCTGAGGCTTCAGGTTATATCTGGTTTTTACTTTCAGTTTATACTTATATATCTTGCTTTTCTTTAAAAAAAACTTGAGCCTCTGCTTAATAAATTACATTCTGTAGGGAACATACTGAACATCAAACATCTCTCTGTAAAAATCACACAACCTGACAACACTGGAAAGAAATTATATTTCATATTCTCACAGTTTTAATAATCTGTGAGGTGATTAAATCCTGATGATTAGTCATGATTTCAGTTGCAGAATTAAGGAGCTGTGGAATTTATGAATTGAGTTACAGTTTTTAAGCAAACATCCACAGAGGTCTTCGGTCTCTGTCCATGGGCTTGAGGGGTTTGAAGCGGCACATGGGTGAATTTTGTGGTGGGGTTTAATGGCCATGGTGGGATTCAGGAGAAGGTTGGACTTGAGGATCTTGAAGCTCTTTTCTAACCTTAATGACTCTAAAATTCTGTGATCCCCCAAGTACTTTGTAAAGGTACACTGTCCATGGGCACTGCTTTTATAGGTTTCAGCGAATATTCATAATTCCTTTCTTTCATTTTCTGCAGCTGGCTCAAAAGTCTTTAGGAAAACCAGCATCTCCACAGCTGGAAAATGACAGCTCCTGGAAGAATGGCAAAGCTAGACCTGCACCTGGCTTCAATTGATAGATTGGATCATTCAGGAAAAAGACATTTAGGCAGATTAATTGCTCCATTTAAATACTACTGTTAACTAGAGGAATTAATGTAGCAGATGATGGATTATTTACAATCTCTCCCATCCTAGGTTTTGGGTTGTATTATTCATACACTGAAGGTGTTATTTTCTGTTTAGCTACACTACCTGAATAATTTAACTCATAAGAAAAATCTCTACCAAAGGTGAAAATAAAGATTTGATGGGGTTTGCCAAGCTTCAATCACCTTTCAACACAAAAATGTTGTTTTAGCCCTCCTTATTTCTTTCATAAAAGCTGACTGACAAGCTCAAGGCACTGTATGCCCCTGTTTTCCTTCAAATTCCTCCTTGCTGCTTCTATATTTTAATGGGGACAGAAGGTGTATAGAGCCACAACACATCACTGTACAAACCCACCCTGTTTATCTGCAGGGTCCCAGGGCATCACAACATGCAGGGTGGACACCAGACGCAGTCTGATGAGTGATGGGTCGGATCTCACCACCTTCCCTTGGAAAATTTTCAGTTAAATATCATAAATTAGGGAACAATGGCTTCAGCACTCATATCCTTCCTACCAGTGCATTCTTAGAGCACTTTCTCTCTCCTTTCTCTTGATGGGAAAGGTCAGTAACAGAAATGAGACTTAGTCATAATCTTTATATTCTCATTGCTTACAACCACCCACCATATTTTCCTTATTTTGCCTGAGATGTTTCCCAGATGGGTTCATGTCGACATTTTCTCTGCATTTTCTGAAAAGGTTGTTCAAGTGGGTTTGAGAACAGGCCTTGCAAAGTCAGGCTGTTCTCCCAAGCCATGCTTTCTGTCTTTCCTCTTCACTCTTGGATGCCTCTCAGCAAATCAGGGATACACAGCCAGAACCAGAAGCTGGGCATGGGTCCCTGAGGGCAGCTGAAAGGTGGTACTTGTGTATTTCTGAAAACTTTCCCAGATTTGGCTGTTATAAATCCCAGATGGGCCATTGCCATGGGCCAACGCACAGCAAAACTGAAAGAGAAAATTTGTCCCACTGACTGCAAGAATTCAGCTGAAGCAGCTGTTCCAGGTGTCCCCTGCTGGAAAGCTGTCAAGGTCCATGGTACTGTCCTGATAAGTGGACGCAGATGTATGGACTCGTCCCACAATGAGACTTCTCCCAGCTCTTCACTGTGATGGCCTCGCCCGAGGTTTCATGGTGGCACTAGAGCAGGACTGGCCTCAAGAACAGGCAACAGAGGGAATGAGCTGCAGAGCTGCTCCTCCCAGAGCTGGGGCACCCAGCCTCGAGATCCTCCCCACCCATGGTCACAGCCCTGCTCAGAGAACCTTGGGGATGGAAGCTGCAGTACTCAATGCCAGCCCTGCCCTGTGTCACAGAGATTTTCCACAGTCTGCTGTGAATCTTTCCTGCAGCACTTTGAGGTGTCCCTGGCTCTTCCCTTCACTGACACAGGGAGTCAACTGCTTTTTCCCTTCCAGAGGACACTTGGAGATCAGACCCTCCTGTCCTCTCAATCTTGAGGTCCTCAGACACAACCTTTCCCCTTTCCCTCTCCTCAGTCTCTTCTCCCAGTTGTGTTTTCAGGTGTCTGACACTCGTCACTGCTCCCCTCCACCCTGTCACCACAAGGTCCACACCTTGGAATGCAACACCCAAAGATCACCCCAGGCTGCAGCAGAGGCTTGGCCAGCTCTGAGTGAAGGGCAGAGGGCGGCCCCAGGGCTCCTGTTGGGGTACTGGGGTCCACTGATGCTCTGTGATCACATTGTGGGAATGAAACACAGACCATGAGAGCCTCCACAAAAGGCCACTTTATGTTCCCTAACCCAGAGAAAGCCTTGGTGTTACCCCCAGGGTTCCAGAGGTCACTGCGAGTCAAAATCGAGCTGAGCACTGAGTCTGCAATCCCCATAGATCCTCATGTGAACCACCATAGCCAGGGAAAGGAAACAAGGAAAGGGCTCTGTCACAAAATGAGGAGCGATGAGGAGCTCCAACAGGTGTTTTATCACAGAATCTGAGGATTGTTTACATTAAAAAGGACCTCTAAGATCACCAGGTCCCACCATTAACCCAGCACCACCATGTCCTCAAATGCCATATCCACGTGGCTGTTCCCCCTCCTCCTGTCCCTGTTCCCTGGGAACAGAGCTCACCCCGTCCCAGCTGTCCCCTCCTGTCAGGGAGTTGTGCAGAGCCAGAAGGTCCCCCCGAGCCTCCTTTTCTCCAGGCTGAGCCCCTTTCCCAGCTCCCTCAGCTGCTCAAGACCCTTCTCCCACTCCACCCCCTTCCCTGGACACGCTCCAGCCCCTCAGTGTCCTTTTTGTCCTGAGGGGCCCAGAGCTGTCCCCCGCACTGGAGGTGCCCCAGCAGTGCCAGCACAGGGGATGGGCACTGCCCCGGCCCTGCTGCCACCCCATGGCTGGGACAGCCCAGGTGCCACAGGCCTCTTGCCCACCTGGGCACACCTGGGCTCATGTCCAGCCTCTATCACCAGCGTCCCTAGGGCCTTCCCCAGCTTTCCAGCCCCTCTGCCCCAGCCTGGGGTTGGTGTGACCCAAGGGCAGGATGAAGCCATTACTTCCCTTTCCTCCCGTTTAGAGGGTGAAGAGGCTTTTACATTCCAAATGCTCAGGTGACAGTAGGCTTTGTATTAGGGTGGATTGAGAGGGAAAGACAGAGGCTGTAGAGCATCCAGAAAAACTCAATTTCCACTCTGCAATCAAACTGACAAAGTGCATCCTTAAATATTTGATGCAGTCACAATCTCTGATGTATTTCAGATAAGCCTCAGATCGTTAGCCAGTGGGTTAAAAAAGAAAAGGGGGGGGAAAAAGGCAAAACCTCTCAAGTAGCATTTCTGTGAGACATTGGGAATATTTCTCTAAGACTTGATACAGAGGACAGAAGAATGTCCTTAGGAAACTTCTAGATGAGAGCAGATAAATGCCAATTGAAATGTCACAATCAATGTTTTCTATCAAAGATGCTCTAAAAGGCTGTACATCTGAAGAACTGAGTTAATGGAAGATATTTAATTAAGACTATGATTTTCTGGCATAACAATAATGATGAATGTAGAAGGGAAGCTGTGAGCTGCGAGCCTTTCCTGTCTGGCCAGCCTGATCAAAGGACATTGCATATGCACAGAGAGCACAGTGTATGCAGCAGATTGTGTCACAATGAATCTCGGAGAAGAATGAAAAACTTCCTCATCTAAAAAGTGCAAGAAGTGAAAGTTGGAAGAGAGATTTCTGTTCTTTTGTCTAAAAAAATCCAGTTTTCTTAAATGCAAAATATATGATTCAGTATTTTATTTCATAAGCCACACACGAAATCTTATCATCTGCATTCTGCAAAATTATAAATATGGAGTTAATATATGACTTTGTCTAGGGCTGTTCTCCTCCTCAAAAGCTGAATTCACTATTTAGAGCTCATTAGCCAACATCACATTTATTAAACAATGCCCTTTCACTGGCGTTTTTCATATCTACATAATGAAAATTCTTCCTCTTCAGAAAAAGATGAGGGAGATTATTGGGGTAAGAAGTAATCCAAGTTGGCCAGGTGTACTCCTGCTGTGTATTAACTCGCTGCACTTATCCCGCGGGACACATCTGCATTCAGCACTGAAGAGGCACTGCAGGAAATATCACAAAGGAAATCAGGCTCGGGAAATGCGCATCCCAACCGAGGCTCCTGGGAACAGCCGGACACGGGGACAGCCATGTGCACCACAGGGAGCCAGGGACAACAGGGCAACATGGAGGAGCTGCAGCTTGGGAGAACTTGGTAGCTGGAATGACTCTGGTC
Source organism: Melanocharis versteri (assembly GCA_013397845.1). Classification (NCBI taxonomy): domain Eukaryota; kingdom Metazoa; phylum Chordata; class Aves; order Passeriformes; family Melanocharitidae; genus Melanocharis; species Melanocharis versteri. Next base: position 20,591 of record VZTG01003103.1, read on the forward strand.
CTAGGGAACCCCCCCTCCAACTGGTCTGTGTGGCTGGAGAACAATCCTCACCTTCTCCTGGTTTTTGCCGAGGCAACCCTGGCAGTGAAGACCATGAGGGCACAGCCACTGGCTCCATCAGCAGTGGTGAAGCTTGAGAAGAGCCCGACTCGCCCCAGGGGATGCTCAGTGATCTTTGCCAGACACACACCCAGTGCTCTGCTGCACTCCTGGGAACACCAGCCTGGTCTGAGCAGAAGGGGTGACCATGCCATGTGTGAGGCTGTGCCTGAGCCACTGATGGGCACAGGGTCTAAACTCAGGCCTAAACCCACACCCACACACCCACAGGGCTGTTCCAGAGTAAGGCTGGGTCAGACCATTGGCAAAAGGAGTTTCTCCTTGCATGTCTCAGAGCCTAGCACAGTGAGGGGAAGGTACTGTTCCCTCCCTGCTGATCTGCTTCTCGGTCTATGCCTCCAGAAGGTGGCCAGGCACCAGCTCAGGGTGAGCCACACAATTTGCCAGTATCTTGCTGGCTCACCTTTGGCTTTGGTGAACTCTCCTGCTCTCAGGAAGTGGCTGGGCACGACCCAGGGCAGGACACTGCAGGTCTGCCCATGGGAGGTGAGGTGGCTCTGGTTTGGAGGTGAGAGGAGTTTCACTGTGAGCAGTCAGGTGCTGCCAGGACCAGCAAACAACTGCTGGCTCATCTTACTGGTTAGTCTGGATGCCATCTGAAAGACCAAACAACCCTAAAAACAAATGAAATTATTTCAATATCATGCTCAGAGAAGAGCCATGACAGGAGTTGTCTGTCCTTGCCCTGGAGATAACCAAGAACGGCTCAGCAGGGCAGCCTGGGCCTCACACAGGGTTCCAGGGACCACAGAACATCAATTCAGAGATCAATTCACAGAATACTCACCCTCCAGAGGACAATCTCTGCATGGATTCTGGGTTAATTCAATCACACAATGAGAATTCCCAAAGGGCCTTTGCACCTGGCTGTGGCCACAGCTCCAGCAGCAGCAACACTGTGGTCTAAGGTGTGTCCACACATCTACTGGTGAGGAAACCACCAGCCAAGCCAGGAGAAATGCCAGCCTTGCATGGACACAGAAAATGTTTTCAGAAGTACCAACAGAAATAAAAACTTTCACAGCAGACACTGGGAACACAGAGGGGGAGAACAGTACAACAGGCTGCAATAAAGGAAATTGAAAAGAGACAGAAAACCTCATTAGGAGCAAAAGAATACTTTCGCTGTCTCAAGGGATCACTGCTAAACCCCTGCAAATGAGAGGCCTTAGGACTGAAATGACCAGCTCTACTGAGCACCAAAGCCAGGGACTCAGCAAAGGCACTGCTTTAATTAAATGACAAAATTCTGTCCCCTTCCTGCTCTCAACTCACCCTCAACGACCCAGAGGCAGGATTGACACCAAGGCAATGGCTGTGCCGTTTGCTATCTCCCCTGCTCCAGAGCCAAGTAAAGCTCCTCCACAGAGGCTCCACAGGTACCATTCCCTCCCACACATCTGACTGATGAACAGAATCAAGCCAAGCTCAAAGCAGCTTTTCTCAGCCTTTAGCTTGAATTCAATTCCTGTTTCAGGTTTAAAGAAGCACTAAAGAGCCTGAAATGTGCCTATTTTCCCAGGTCTATCAGCAGATATAATAAAAGCTATTACCTTTCCCTACAAACCACATCCTTCTGGCCAGGGATGTGGGTTTCTTCATCCAGGGGTAAATACCGACCTTCCCTGGCACATGCGTTACAGCAAAAAGCTCTGTGAAACTTTGTTCTGAACTTGAAAGAAGCTGGAAAACTAAAGCATAAATGAGTGTTTCATAAATGAGATGCTCCAGCACCACGAGCTACAAACAGCCACACAACTGCAAAGGATTATTGGCCTCTATATATTATTAATCAACCCTCAACGATAAATAATAAGCCAAGTCACAGAAGGCCAGTTGCATGCCCAGAGCCTTCAACATTTAATGAGATTTCCTTGGAAGTTAATGTGCCCAAAGTGGGAGGCTCAGAATGGGCCACAATTATCAATATTGATTTCTTTTGGCATTATCTTGGCCAGAATCCCCTGGCAAAAGGAGCCCTTTGGGCTAGAGCATTTTCAATGTTTCTGTGAAAAATCAGCAGAATGCTAAATTTCACTTTGAATTTGAAATATAAATCTGAAGTGTACTTTTGCTCAAGCTTTGTTGAAGAAACAATTTATTATAGCATTTAATCTTCTTGATATAAGAAAAGGACATTTTGGCCTGCTAATAAGCTGTGTAGAAGTCATGACTAATTAACCTAATTATAGGAGCCTGTGACAAAATATGATTTTACTAAACCCATGCCTCAAGTAACTAGAATTGCCAAAAACTCAAAGGCTAATAAACCAACAGATATCAACATAAACACTAATAAAATTTACACCAACCATATTATTTATAGTAAAATCAATACTATACTCATCACAAAAGACAGTCTGAAGGGTATTCAGTATAAGATAATGCAGAATTCACCATCAGAAGGTCCTGAAATTCATAAAATTAGTGCAGATTACTGGGCAGTGACTCTTGGAGATGTGCAGTTCCTGGAGCCATTGGATGCAGGCTGAGGCTGAGGACACCTGAGCTGTGCAGCACACCTGGAAACCTTCACATGCAGAGCAGCATTTGTGGGCATCACAGTTTCCACCTCAACCACAAATCCACAAACCCCAAAGACACAGTGGGGAAGAGGAAGCTGAGTGGGAAGGGCTCATCTTGAAGGAGATCACACAGAGAACAGGAAAGGCCATTTCAGCCACATGGAGTGGGACTGGCAGCACAGGAGGGATGACCTCACAAAGAAAACTCACTGCAAACCTAGCAGGTGTTTGTTTGGAGAATGTACCACCTGCAGGCAGGTGCCAAAGGCATCCTTGGGCACTACAGGAGTAACAGAGAATCACAGAATTGTAAAGGTTGGAAAAGACCTCTAAGATCACCAAGTTCAACCATCAAACCAGCATCACCATAACCCATGTCCTCAAGTGCCAAGAAACATATGTGTTTCCTCAGATGCATAAAAGCATCTTCAAAATGAGGATTAGAGTCTGAAACCTCTAAATGCCCTGGTAGAAGGAAGGTCATGTTCCAGAGGAAGCTTAAAGGACTGAAGTAGAAAGAAGCCTTATGATACAGGACGCTCCTAGGCAGTGCAGAATAAGAACCCAGAGGGACTCCAGAGAACTGAAATGCACCTTTTAACCCACATTTTCCCAGGCTGAACACAGGCAGGGACAGAGCAGAGTTGAGAAAACCTGCCATGCCAAGCAATAATGTGTATGTACACTTACAATCCATACAGACTGCACAGCTCAAAGACAAAATATGCTGTTACAAAGTAGGTGTTCCATGGGCTTGATGGCTGAGTCCTCCTGATTATGTGTGTTGACCCTCAGTGTCCATTTAATTTGTCTTCAAATAAGGAACAAAAGCAAAGCTGCTGCTGTCTGAACAGCCAAGTGCCACCGCTGAACAAAAGATGATTAAGGAAAAGGTGTAGGGTTTTTTAAAATTCCTTCATTATTATGGAAATAGACCTTTTAGAAGCTGAACAGAGCTGGTTCAGTGAGAGGTTCCATTGCTTGACATCACAGGTTGATGAAGTGGGAATCTCTTCAGAGATGTCTTTGGCCTGGATGAAGATTTTGTCTGGTCCCCCTCCAGGAACAAGATACACTCTCCATTCAGCAGATGGAAGGGAGAGAAAGGGAAAACTCAATGCCCCAGGTGAACATTTGAGAACTATCCTGATGAAACTGGGATGTCTTCACTCCCTACTTCACAGCACTGGGAAAACATCCCACAGAGAAAACACATTGTAAATAAAACTGATTCTTACATCATCACAGGTGCCAGAGACTGGTCAGCACCACAGTCAGACAAGAGACACAATCCCAGCTCCAGCAAGGTGTGAATGCACAGGCCAAAGGTGGAGAATATTTGGACCCTTTTCAGAAAACAAATCCTACCCTGCTGAATCAGGTCCAAACCCATGACAATTCACATTTGTTGACAAAGAGGAACAAGTATGGGCTAACTCCCATCTCTTTGGGATGCTCTTCCTGCCTTCTCGCTCCAAACACGTGGCAGGTGCCAGACCTGCCCATTCCCATGACAGTATTTCCCTGGAGGTCTGGCAGCTGTCACAACTCCAACCCCAGCACATCCCTGCAGAAATTCCCACTTCCCCCCAAGTACAGGGGCATCTCCATGTCCTTTACAAACCGTAACCACAAACCCCAAGTGTATTCTCAGTCTGGTCTAACAGGGAGAAGCCTAAATCTCAGGGGAGAACCATCTTCCTGGGGACACACATGGGGGCACACGAAGAGCCCTCAAAATCAGTGTTGGACCTGCAGAACCCTCCATGGCTGTGGCCTTTTTGTGCTGCCCCTCACGTATGGGCAGAACTTTGTTCACCACATACTGCAAGGATCCACCTGAAGGGCTGAAGGGCTTTTAGCGGAGATAAGGGGAGCTGATTTCCCATGGATCAAGTACCTTGATTCCTCCCCAGGAGTGATCAGACAGGAACTCCACAGGGCTTGTGACTCCGGGCTGTGCTGGGTATCTGAGCAGGAAATCCAGTTCTGCTGGATTGATTTCTTTATTCATCAGAAGTATCTGTAATTCCAAACAAACAAGATATCCTAGAGCAGCCAGGATCCAGAGCAGCAACAAACTACAGCAGATTAATTATCCAATTAACGTGCTTGAAAAATGTGTGGCTAAAACATACAGGGTGCCCCATGTTGGAGGGGTGTGATGGACACACCATGTAGATGGTCTGGATGTCCCAAAAGAGGACCAGGAATGAGTGTGGAAATTGGCAACAGAACAGGAAAAAAGTTGGGAAAACCATGTAGTAAGGGCTGGGTTCCAGGTGGGTGGAGAGCACCCTGAGGAGAAGACCCTGGCAGCAGAGCCAGATTGCACCCTAAAAATTATACAATACAGTGGGCATGGTACAGCAGCTCTGCAGCAAGCACTTCTTCAGGTTAAATGCAAGAAGCCTTCCAAGCCAGTTTGCTTTGCCATTTTTTTCCAGGTCCTGCGAGCAGGAATTACTCTCTCAAATAACCTTTGTCAGTATAATTCAAATCCAACACAGAATCCATGCCTGTTAATGGCAGGAATAAATCCTGTGAGGAGCAGCTGAGGGAGCTGGGAAAGGGGCTCAGCCTGGAGAAAAGGAGGCTCAGGGGAGACCTTCTGGCTCTGCACAGCTCCCTGACAGAAGGGGGCAGCCGGGGGGGTCGGGCTCTGCTCCCAGGGAAAAGGGACAAGAGAAGAAGGAACGGCCTCAGGATGGGCCAGGGGAGGCTCAGGCTGGACATCAGCAGGAATTTCTCCATGGAAAGTGTGCTCAGGGCTTGGAAGGGGCTGCCCAGGGAAGTTTAGAGTCCCCATCTCTGGAGGTATCCAAGGAAGGCCTGGAGGTGGCACTCAGTGCTCTGGGCTGGGGACAAGGTGGGGATCAGGTTGCACTTGATGATCCTGGAGGGCTTTTTCAGCCTGAATGATTCTGTGATTCCAAGAGAGGAAGAGAAGACAATTAAGCCCCCAGCCCGCATATGGGCTGCTCTGGCACTGAATCCTGGCACACAGGGTGCCCAAGGTGGTGCTGTTACCTGGAAGGTGAGCTGGGCACTGAAGGTCAGTTTGTCCCTCTCGAAGAGCCCCCGGGCTGTGTACTGGAACATGGAGAAGGTGATGCTGTCAGTGAGGCTCAGCACCCGCCCTGCCAGGCTCTCAGCAGGAGCTGCCCTCTCGATGGCCTTCTGGAACACCATGTGGAATGCCTGGGAGGGGAGACACAGCAGGAACGGGGAGTGGGAGATGCTCTTTCACACCCCTGGGTGCCCCTGAGCTGTCACAGTGATGCCAACTCAGACACCGCATCCCAGCTCCACAGGGCAGGGAACACACAGAGACCAACCAGCCCCTGGCTCTGCCTGTGGCTGCTCCTCAGGGACACAGAGCCTGGCAGTGGTGACATCCCCTGGGACACAGACAGGATAGAGGGAACTCCGACACAAGGATACAGGAAACGTTTCTGTGCCTGGTGTGCTCCCATTGGGACACAGGCCGCTTTCTCTGCAAATGTTGAGTCAGCAGATAGTGCAGTTCCCAGAGGAAACACAGACTCCAGAATGGTTTCCATGGGAAAAAAACTCCAATACAAGCCCATCCAGTTCCCCCCCTGCCATGGGCACCTTCCACTATCCCAGGTTGCTCCAAGCCCCATCCAACCTGGCCTTGGACACTGCCAGGGATCCAGGGGCAGCCACAGCTTCTCTGGCACCCTGTGCCAGGGCCTCCCCACCCTCACAGCCAAGAATTCCTTCCAAATCTCCCATCTCTCCCTGCCCGCTGGCAGTGGGAAGCCATTCCCTGTGTCCTGTCCCTCCATCCCTTGTCCCCAGTCTCTCTCCAGGCCTCTTGGAGCCCCTTTAGGCACTGGAAGGGGCTCTGAGGTGTCCTTGGAGTTTTCTCTTCTCCAGCTGTCCCAGCCTGGCTCCACAGAGGGGCTCCAGCTCTTGGGTCATATCCATGGACTCTTCTGGACCTGCTCAGTCATGTCCACATCTTTCATGTGCTGGACACTACTCCAGACCTGGACACTACTCTAGGTGTGGTCTCACCAGAGTGGAGCAGAGGAGGAAAGCACATCTCCCATTGCACAAATATTTCAACCCAGAGAAGAGCAATTCCAATAAATAAATAAATAAATAAATAAAAATCACAATAATTTTTTTTAAGTCCCATGAGTGCTTTACTGTCTGGATCCAGCAAAGGACTGGCTGAGGAGGGCAGGGAGCAGTGGTAGTGAGCTGAAGCACTCGTTGAAGTCCCTCAATGGTGGGTGTCTGCATCTGCATCTCTTACATAAGAGATTAAGGATTATTGCAACAACATTTCTGATCTAAATGAGAAAAGACAAAAAAACTTTCAGACTCATCCAAATTAAAAGCACGAGGAAATTACCAAATGCAACTGGAAAAAGAAAATTAACGAGAAAATAAGCCCTGCTTAGCAATGCAAAGGCTCCGTGTGCTGGACCCAGCTAAAGGAAATAACCAGGCCAATACACATTGATGGCACCAACTGGACAAGGCATGACCGTGTTGGCAGCCTTATTTTTAGGGTTCTACAAAGGAAAAATGATGCCTCAACAAATTAAAATAACATTGATACCTAACGCATTATTAAATAATTGCAGAATGCATTTTCCTGCTTAACGTTTCTTTAAATTGTGTTAAAACATGCTGCAGAGCAGCACATAAATCTTTGTGTTCTAATTTATAATGGGCTCCCAGCTCCCAGTGTGGCAAGTATTCTAAAATCATCCCTGTGCATCTTTACACAATGCTTTATGATCTGTCATCAAAATTTATAAGATAAAAACATTTCACCCAATAATTTTCTATGTATTTATACACGCTGCTGATGTTCACTGGAACACATAAAACAAACTAACTATGGGAGACACAGATTAAAGGTGAAACCTCAGGAATCCCTGTATCTATTATGTATGCGATGAATCTTTCAAAAGGCACAAAAGATATTCTGTACATTTTTCTGATAAAATTACTTCAACAAACGAGTTGTAGATATCAAAAGGAAAAGCTTCTTTGTGGATGAGGCTCAACATTTTGTAGTCTCTCCTCAATTCCTTTTTCCAGGTCACTTGTCAAGGTAAGAAATCGTTTGGAAGAAGTTGTAGACCAGGATTCTCATTTAACACTGCATCCCCCAAAATACCTTTCTTATATGATCAAAAAAACTTTTTCCCTTTAATAAAACATTAAAACTGTAACTTTTTCTAGATAGGCCTTGGAGCACCCTGGGGTAGTGGAAGGTGTCCCTGCCCATGGCAGGGGTGGAACAGGATGGGCTTTAAGGCCCCTTCAGATTCAAATCTTGTGTGATTCTGTGACTCTCTAATTCGGATTTTATGAACCCCACAAAGAGAGAGCAGCCCCACACTGCCCCCCTGGAGGGCAGGTACCTTCAGGGAGAACTGGTACATGGGGTGGATGGTGTGGAGCTCGTTCATGGTGAAGTAGAGCAGGGCAGCGCGACAGGCCACAGGCCTGTAGTGTTCCCTGGCCTTGTTAATCTTGGCTTCTGTCACCTTGAACTCCTGCACCTGCAGGGAAACACAGAACAGAATTCCTGTCAGAACACCCCTGTGCAGTGGGTGCAGCCCAGGGAGGGGGGACTGGCCACAAAGTCATCAGGGCAACCCACAAGTGACCACCACAGGGACCAGCCCCTGCCAGGCTGGAGCTGCCCTCCCCAGCATCCTCCCCCTCTGGAACCCTCTATTTACTGAATTTTGCACCCAGTTGCCCAATCCCCCATTTTCCTGAATCCCCTCCAGACTTCTTCCTAGGATCCCTGCCCTTTGCCAACTGGAAATTATTTTCTCATCAATGAGTTTCTTGTGCTAATTGCCCCCCTCCTGTGCACATCATTAACAACACTGGGCTGAGCAGCCCCAGTGTTGCTCCCATGCAGCTTCCCCAGGGCTGAGAGCTGCTAATTCAGAACAACTCTTGGCTGCCTTTCCTCAGCAGCACCAAACCTCGCTGGGCAGGGCTCTGCAGCTGGTGTGAGGGACATGTGAAAAACTTCTTGGCAGATACACCACCCCATCATCACCTAGGTCCTGTTCATTCTTTCATTCCACCTCAGCAGCATGAAGTGACATCCCTGAGCCTCCTGGGGCTTATTTTAGTCCCTGGGTGAGAACAGACATGTCTTACACCATGGCGAGGAGCTGCTCAGACAGTGCTGACTCAGCCAGCTCAGCAAACCATGCAATGGGATCACAGAATCCCAGAATGGTTTGGGCTGGAAAGGACCTTAAAGCTCATCTCATTCAACGCAGGGACACCTTCCACTATACCAGGCTGCTCCAAGCCCCGTCCAGCCTGGCCTTGGACACTTCCAAGGATACAGGGGCAGCCACAGCTTCTCTGGGTAAACTGTGCCAGGGCCTCCCCACCCTCACAGCCAAGAATTTCTTCCTAACGTCTGATCTAAATCTGCCCATTTTCAGCTTGAAGCCATTCCCCTTGTCCTATCACTGCAAGAAGTCCCTCTCCAGCCCTTCCTAGACTTCCTATGGCAGAACAAGCAAGCACAGTATCACACAGCCCCTGCTGAAACTCAGATCACAGGGTCCCCTGTGCTGTCATCTGAGCTGCTGTGAGCACACCTGGCTGGGGCACCCCAAGGAAGCACAAGATGAGCCTTAATCTGCTGTGTGAAGCCACCACATGTGGGATCTGTGGAATGAGCCTGTTCGTACATCCCTATGAGCAGAGCTGGACTCATGAACAGTTCTGGTAAACTCAGAGCCAGCCGTGGGGCAGACAGATGCTCTTCATATGTAGAGCAGGGAGGACTTCCATCATAGGAAGGAAAATGTTGGCTGAACACCTTTCTTTGGGCAGGCAGACCAAAAGGAGAGTGAGGCTTGACTTGAACCTCTAACAAGGCTCTTCCACAGCCTTCCAGGTGGGGACAAACTCATAAAATCTAGGTGTAAACTCTAAAATTCATGCCCTGTTGTCACTGCTGGCAGTGAGCAGCTGTACAGCACAGCTGGTTTGGAAGGTGAAGCACTTCAAAAAGACCTACTTCAAGGGGGAGATGCCAAGCTTTCCATGTCAAAAAATCCCTTCAACACCCCCTTTGGGGGTTCAAGCAACCCCTTCCCAGGGAGCTGAATGCACCTGATGCACCACAAATGGAAAATAATTCCAATTTTTAACATGGAGGGAGGATCACTCAGTTTCTTGGTCACTGGCTGGGAAGTGAGAGGCAGTTCCAGGCCCAGCCAGGCAGAATATGGGCCAGTGGCTGGGGGAGGGCAAGTGCAGGCTCTGGAGATGGGGGGACTGCGGAGGGAAGCAGCTGAACGGCCCCACCAGAGTCCTGGGACAATCCCGGCATGGGAACCACACTTCCTAAGTTCCCTCAGTGGCAAGGAAGAACCTCTGTGCCTTTACCTAACCCCATGTAGCCAGCAAGGGCAGCTGGGCAGGTGGTAGTGCTCACACAGCTCCTACAAATGCTGATTTATACTCTGAGGAATGGAAGGGTATGAAATACCTGAGTTCTTTCAGATTTACTCGAGATCACAAATTCCACCAGATTCCAGTCCCTGGTCAGTACTAAAATCCAGCCTAACTGAGGCAGCGTGATGTACCCAGGATTATGCTGGAACAGTTTAAAGCTGCCTTGATACAGTGTGTAAATTTTATTGTCTTTACATCAGGCACCGATGTTTTCTCTTGGTCTTAAATGGGTAATTTAACACAAAAAAGCTCCAAAGAACTAAATGGCCTGGAGCTCTCCAGAATGGAGAGCATTTACAATTTATACCAATTTCTATTCTCTGCTCAGCAGAAGGAGCAGAGGTGGGCAGAGCAGAGATTACATTCCACACAGAAATCCTTAAAGGATCACAGACGTGTTTTTCTCCAGGCTATCACCATCTCTGTACCTTCTGCACAATCTCTGCAGCTGTCCTTTTAGTGGTCTCCAGGTTCTCCACCAATGCTGTGTCTCCCAGGAAATTCCCAGATGCTGATGACAGCCGAGAGAGCAAGTTGTCCTCTAATGTTTTCAAGGTGATCTTGAATCCATTCTGTTGCTTTGTGAGATCTGACTGCAAGTAATAAATGCAGAAAGTTTCAGCCACAAAGGATGTGGTGAAGTAAGGATTAACCACCTTCACTTGGGAACAGGCTTCCCACTGAAAACTGCCATAGTCCAGTAGTGCTTATTCCTGCTCTCTGCAACTCCTGCGAAAAGACATAGTTCTGGGATCTGGGATCACTCCTTGTCCAACAAGCTAGCAACTCAGCGAAACCTGGAACAGCACAGAAGGCACCAGGAGAACTGAGCCCTTTTGCTAGGAATGTAGGAAAATGCTGGAAAGTAATCAGGAAGAAGACCTTTATCCCCATCTCAAACACATATCCCGTAACTTTGTACCTCATTTCTTGGGGCCAAGTCAGCCTGGAAAGTCCCTGCTGCTCCTCACCCCCACTGCTGAACCTCTGCTCTTGCCACTCCACACCACACCAGTCACACCAGCAATGGGGGCCACAGGGTTAAAACCTGATGGCAAAACCAGCAGCAAAGTCCCTCAGGTGCCAAGGTGAGCACCAAGGCTCAGAACTGAGGGCAAAGCCACAGCTTCTCCTATCCTGCTCCCATTTGTATCCTGGCCTTGAGGTCCCACTGGGACCAGTGGCTCACTGGGCTAAAGCTGGACCTGACAAAGATGGGCAAGCAGATTCAGGCCAGTACAAACCTCCTGTGCCACAGGCAGATTTCTAAATTCCAGAGCAAATTCTTCCCATGCCTCTGAAGTGCCCTCTCCATTCTCTCAAAGCACTGGTCCCACCTCCCTCTCCCCTGCAGAAGCACCAGTCATTAACACTCTTCATGGTGGAAACAAAGGCTCTCATCTGGCTCCTTTCTGAACGGCTCCTCCAGGACAGGCTGTCTCCCCTGAGATGTGATTGCCCTATTCTGTATGTTTGCTCAGAGAAAACTCCTGGCTCTTGGGTTTATTGTGGCATTCCACAATATGTCCCTCTTGTGAACACCTATTTTTAGAGTTATCACAGAAAATACTCTGTGGGAAACCTATGATTGGGATGCTGGTCTAAGCCTGGTGAAGTCAGTGCTAATTCCTGCTATGGAAAACACTGCTGGGTGACACTCAGTTTAAACCCTCAGACTGTATTGAAGTGACACAAACCAAGAAATGCAAGGAACTTGGAAAAGAGTGTTTTACAGCCCTGCAAAACCCAGCAGCTCTGTGAAACAGCAGGCATGGAGCATGTGGAACTGAGACAAATCCTGGGCAACTGGCACATGACAGACTCAGTGCCATAAGCCAAGGGATCTAATGCTCCAAAGACAGTTTTGGGAAAACATGTCTCCCAGTAGGGTCTGGAGTAGCCCAGGAAGAAGAAATGTGAAACCCCATGGCTTTCCCAATTCCATCGTGCAGAAGTGAGCTCGTAGGATTTGCTCTATTGTCAGAGGTTTTCCAGCAGATTAAGGGACTCTTTCATTAATAACTCATCTTTCAGTATATGGGCTGAAATTCCGTGCACACCCTCATTCCATGTTAATGACAGCTCTGCTGAGCAGGCACTGAAATGTGTCTGCTTTGGTATTTCAGCTGGAAAGGGCTGTTTTAAAGGCCTCTTCTCTTGCCTTTACACACAGGAATTTGCTCCTGGTAGTGGTGAATATTTCACAAGTCTTGAACCAGAAAACTAATGTGGCTAATTGTGTGCGTTCCTGCCATTCAAGCATAGCATGCCTTGAAAAATGACATTTTGCAAGCTCTTTTTGCTGCCCATGGACTATGAGTCCTGGAGTTATTAATGAGGAGGGGGTGGATTTTTGTTCCAATTGCTTGTAATCCACACACAGCTTCTGGGAGCACCCTCAAGCCCAGACACCACTGGGTGCCCCCAGCATCTGTGGCTGCTGCAGCCTCATCCTGCCATGGTTTGCAGCACAGCAAGGTCATCATTCCTTATTTCTGCAGTGCAGCTCATTAGGTGATATTTCACAGCTGATACATAAGAGTGCTTCTTCTGGGAAACAGGTTACTCCCAGAGTCTTCCAAACTTCAATCCATGGAGAAAAAAGTTCACCAGAGCTCCAGGCCAGCTCTGCAGGATTCACTGCCAGAGCCTTCCAAGCTCAGCCACAGCAGCCACTTTTCCCTTCTGCTGGTTTTGTTGTGTTATATTAACATCACAAACCAGAGGGGTAAAAAATTCCCTATGTTTTCATAGAATCCTAAAATGGTTTGGGTTAGAAGGGACTTTAAATACCATCATGTTCCACTCCCTGCCAAGGGCCGGGACACCTTCTACTATCCTAGGTTGCTCCAAGCCCCATCCAGCCTGGTACTGGACACTTCCAGGGATCCAGGGGCAGCCACAGCTTCTCTAGACACCCTGTGCCAGGGCCTCTCCACCCTCACAGGGAAGGATTTCTTCTCAATATCTGATCCTGTAGAGCACCTGAGGAAGAACCTCAACACTTCATCACAGTGTGACAGTGCAGGGATTTCACACTTTACCTCTTAATCAGCAGAGCAGGCCCCTAACTCATGGCTTATCCACCCATAGCTTGGGACCCAGGCACCAAAACTTCCTTCCTAGGGCTGTTCCCAGCACTAAACAGACAAGGAATTAGAGGCAAATACCATTTGAGACATTTCAGACAAACAGTGAAGTTTGGAGAAGGTGAGAGATACCTGAAACCAGCCCTAGGGACACAAGTGGACCATGGCAGTGCCACCAGCACATGGACCACAATCATCCCCACCACAGGGAATTGCAGAGGCAACCAGATAAAGGCCAGAGGGTTTGCACTGAGCTGAGAGGGAAGGTCCTGCTTGCCTTGACCTAATGTGGTTTGTTTCTCTCAGCTGTGGCTGTCCCACAGCCAGGCTCCTCCTGCCTCCCCTGCTCCAGCCTGGCTTTAACATGGAGGCAGAGCAGGGAGCTGTCCTGGACAGATTGTCCCTAGATCTGTCCCCAGAACCAAAGTATGGCAGAGAATATGTGCACACAGAACTGCAACCCTGTGAAGCAGAGAAAGAGCTTCTAAGTAAGGAAGGACAGAAAGACTGAGCTGGGAATAACTGGAAATCAATGAAGAAAAAGATTTTGAAAGCAGACTGTGTTGAGGAAACATTTTTTAGAGGTGAGTGTTATCAGAATTGGATTAATAATAGCTGCTTGATGAATTTGACTAGGCTATTAGCAATAAATTCTGGGCTCTACATACAAGGTATGCTTTGACCTCAGTAACCTTTGTGCAATGCTTTAGGAATCATCTCCACCTGCACTTGAACCAGAGCTCTAAACCTTCCCTGGACACCAAATTCCTGTCCCTTCAGTCCCAGGGTGGAGAGGAAGGACTAACACACACCTGGAGAGGTGACCTCTCCTCTGGGGAACCCAAACATTCCAATCTGGGCCTCCAAGGAGCTCTCCAGTGAGCAGACCCAGCCCTGGGGGCAGAAGGTTCTGAGCCCCTGGCCAGCACCTGGTCACAGGTGCCACTGGTGGCCCCTCACTGTGCCCAAGGAGACACAGCTCTGGTTTTTGTCCAGCAGGGAACAGGGTTTTATGTCTGTTCCCCATCCAGCAGGACATCTGGAATCCCAGGCTAGTTTCCTCCTGCCTGGGGCAGCAGGGCTGTAGCAGGATGGAACTGGGTGAGAAGGAGAGGCAGCTGGTGGGCTCTGGTGTTACCTTGCTGTGGTGCTAGAGAGAAATAATTAAATATTCTTCAAGGTAAGGAAAATACTATCCCACAGGAATTGTGCTGGGGGCACTGAGCAAGGCTTTGTGTCCCTTGTGGCCCCAGCACAGCACTCCTGGCTCACACATTAAATCAGTTCATTGTGCATTTTTGATGCCATTTTTGGCTCATTACCACATGACCCTCAATGCATCATTTAGGCTGCTCAGCTAAGGAACTTCAGAACCTCATTAAATGGAAAGGTTATTACAGAACTGGCCTGGCCTGACTGAACACGTGCAGTAAATTTATTCCCACTCTCAGAAAATATTTAGTATTATACATATTTGTTACATTGTTCAAGATGTCATCAGAAGAGAGGATTTTCTTTATAAAATTATCTTGCAATTAAAGCCATACTTAGTAAGAGAGCAAGAAAATATTTTGGCCTGTTACAAAGAAGTGGGAGGAAGAACCAGAAAAGAAAAATATCATTACCAGCCTCACAATATTTACAGAGAGAATCCTTTACCATAAATGCTGGAAATTAAGTGAGATTAATCCTGTCTCCAGAATTAAATCTGTGAGGTCCAGAAAAAAACTGATGTAATGAGAATCTCAGCTTTCAGTCACAAGAGGAAGAGGAAAATAAAGAGAATTTTTGGGAGAAAAACCTTGAAAATGGGGTACAAGGGTTCTCAAAATACCGAGAAAAGAGAAGGCTGAAGGAAAAAAAAACCCCTCAATGTTTGTCATACCAGGGAAATCTGATTTTGTGGGGAGCTCAGCAATCTCTGCAAGCTGGCATGTGAAATACTGTTTGTTCTAAATAAAAATAATAAAAATAAAAATAAATTATGATAATTATGATTGTAACACTTGCTCCCAGTGTAAGCTCCCAGGTGCTGACCTTCAGGTCTACCAGGTCAGGCCTCTTGGTGTAGACCAACAATAATAACAACAATAATAATTAAAATAATAATAAATAATAATAATAAATAACAGTAACAAAAATGATAATAATAACAATAACAATAACAATAATAATGCTGATTTCTATTTGCTCCCAGTGAAGATTCCCAGGTGCTGACCTTCAGCTCCTCCAGGTCTGGCCTCTCTTTGTGCACCACAGCCGCCAGCAGCTGCTCCTTGAGGCCGTCAGGGGTGACAGAAAAGTTGATGAGGGTGCACTGGGCCTGCAGCTCGGGCTGGAAGTGGGGGTTTGCCAGCTTGGTGTGCAGGATCAGACGGAAGGCAGGGTGCAAGGCATACTCCTTGTCCCCAATCTTGATGTACCTGGAATTTCAGCAGAAAGAGCATCAGCCAGGAGTGTAAGCCAGGTGCTGTCACCACAGGACAGGGGGTGGTCTCAGTCAGTGGCAGTGCCAGGTACTTGGCACTCCTCACAGAAATCACTATTTAAGCAAAGTGTTTCATACTGGACATACTTGAATCACTTCTGGTTGAGGGTAAAAAAATCCAGAAAGTCTCCCCTGAATTTTGGATCCTGTTTAAGGAGGCTCAGATTTTCCAGAAGTGGCACAACCAGTCCAACTGTGAACTCTCCTGGCTTTGGACAGAGGCTGAATTCTGCCTAAAACTGGAGTTACAGGGAGGAAAAGCCTCTCAGCATGGAGCTTGTCACTAGTCACAGCTAAAATTACCTAGAATGTTGGCTCTGACCAGGCCAGCTCTGCAGATGCACTGAGCTTGATACATGAAGCCACATTTGGAGAGTGGTGGCTGCCATTCCTGGGAGGTGACATCAGCCAGGAAAACCCAGCATCCTCTTGCTCTACATTGCTGACATAAAGTCTAAAGCTCAAAGAGACCCCAGGAAATTACAACATCCTCTGAACCCAAGTTTAACCTAGCCCAGAAACCTAACCATGCCCTGGGCTGCATGCAGAGGAGTGTGGGCAGCAGGGCCAGGAAGGGGATTCTCTCTCTGGAGAGACCCCACCTGGAACAGTGCTCAATTCTGGTGTCCCCAACATAAGAAGGACAAGGAACTGTTGGAGTGAGTCCAGAGGAGACCAGGAAGTTAATAAAGGGACTGGAGCACCTCTCCTGTGGAGCCAGGCTGGGAGAGCTGGGAATATTCAGCCTGGAGAGGAGAAGGTTGTGTGGAGACCTCAGAGCCCCTTCCAGGGTCTAGAGGGGCTGCAGGGAAGCTTGAGAGGGACCTTATCAGGAATTGAAATGACAGGACAAGGAGCAATGTTCAAACTGACAGAGAGTGGGTTTAGACCAGATGTTAGGAATAAATTCCTCCCTGCAAGGGTGGGGCAGCCTTGGCACAGGGTGCCCAGAGAAGCTGTAGCTGCCTCTGGATCCCTGGAAGTGTCCAAGGCCAGGCTGGATGGAGCTTGGAGCACCCTGGGATAGTGGAAGGTGTCCCTGCCCAGGGCAGGGGGTGGGACTGGATGATGTTTAAAGTCTCTTCCAAACCAAACCATTTTAGGATTCTATATTAACAAAGCCCATGAGAACCAGAGTCAAAGAGAAACTAGAAATGTTTTCAGGGATGCACTGGGGCTGTTGTGGGAATGGTGATGTTCTCAAGGGAGTTTGAATTCACTTCCCAGTCCAACATCACTCACTGGGTGCCCTCTTGGCCCCCTCGATTGCTTTTAGAGCTGTAAAATCCCCCAGTACAGGCAGCTCACAGCAGCACCAGAGATCCTGCCAGACCTGACAGCAAAACCATTCCTGCTCTGGGACTGGCAGCATCTGTCTGGAGTCTGGGCTTAGGGCCTGGAAACACAAAACCTGGGGACTTTCTTTGTGATTAATTACTTATTTTCCCTTTGTCAGGAAAAACAAGATCTCACAGGGCGTTTTGAGAGCAGAGATGCACAGCCCCAAAAGGATGTCTGGCTGTTCCACTGGAGGGGGGCTCAGATTTGCCACCCTCTCTGCTGCAACCCCTTCGCAACATCCTCTAAACATTTCAATCCTGCACTGGGACCAATCCTGCCCCTCCATCCTGCAGCCAAACCCATGCTCAGCCACCTTTCCCAGGATGTTTTCCCCTGTAAACTTTGCAGCTTGCCTTGCCCACCAGTTTACAACACCCTGGGATGTTTTAGGCAAGCAAGGAAATAATCCTCAAAGAACTTAAGGAAAAAGAGCTCCCTGGCTGCCTCTCTTCCTGACCTCCTCTCGGCTGGAGGTGACCAGCAGCTGACATGAGAACTTGACCTCATTAGGAAACACTTGATATCCTTGATGCTGAAACCTGTAGCTACATTTCTAGATGCTGTGCAGTGTTTGCTAAAATTCAAGGCTACTTTTACTTCACAACAGCAGCAGCTATTTTGGTAATAATTCAGTGTCAAAACAGCCAATTACAGACCCCAAGGTCAGTGTACAATAGGAGAATTACAGGTCTCTGTTTTACACGAGGTTTGAATGATGCTGTGAAATGAAATGAGAAATCCAGGTTGATTTCCAAGCCATCCTATGGCTGAATTACCTGTGATTGCCTGATTTAAAATGCCCTCACTGCTGAAGGCAGGATGTTAATGCTGTGAACACCCACGGTCTGAGGTCAGGAATAGAGAGCACAGCAACGCCCAGCCCCACCCACGTGTCCCCAAACGCTCCCAAGCTCACCTGCCTTTCTTGATCGTTTCTCGCCCCAGTAATGGCCCCAGCACTGGATCCACGGATTCCTCCAGGTTCTCAATCAAAACCAGTTCTCCAGCAGCCAGGGCTTGTTCCAGTGTGTCCAGATACCTGTGGGAAACAGCACTGGTGCCTCCTGCAGCAGAGCAGGCTGTGACAGGCTGTCAGTGAGGAGGGGACAGAGGGGACCCTCACTAGGGTGGCAGCTACAGGCAGGTGCCAGCATTTGGAGAGAGAAAAAGGGGTAAGATAGTGTCAATGCCTAGTGCAGAAAGTGGCACTGGCAGAGTCCTGGCTGTCCAACAAAGAGAATGAGGTCCCAGACCTTCCAAGGGCAAGCAGTGATCACCAAGTCCATCCCAGGAAGAGTCTGGGCAGCCGTGAGCAAAAGCTGGGACAGCCTGGAGTTATTTTCAGCACATACTTTGTTTCTTCCAGAACCCACTGATGCAGTTCCTCTTGCATAAAAGCAAGGACGAAGGGCAGCTTTCAGCTCCATTTTGCCCAGGGTTGAGGGTCATGCTTAGGACAACTTCTTTCCTCACAAGGAATGGAACCCTTTGCCCAGCACCTGACTGTGAAATAGGGATGCTCAGCTTTGGGATGTCTTGTACCAGCAATGGCAGGGCCAAGCACCTGGGCTGTGTCCTTCAGGGCTGCTCTGCACTTCACTCAGCTCCTCTGCCAGGAGGGGAGCAGGACCCTGGGCAGGAGGGGAACATGCTCCAGGCATTTCTCCACCATCACTGTTACACTGAATCACCTCCACTAACTCCACTGGTCAAAATTCATACTCCTTGTCTAAGCCAGGGAGCTTGGGAGCTCGGGAGCTCAAGAGGTGACAGAAGGATCTGAAACAAAAGTTTAGAGTGACCTTTAGGCCTGACCTTTAGAGCAATATGCTGACCCAGTGCAACCTCCACCCCTGATGAGCAGTTTTTCTGAGTCCAGGGGTGTTTTACACAAAGAAAGAGTCAGAAGAAATGACAGACCTGCCCCCAGAGCTGCTCACATGGCCCTTCCTGAAGGTGGGCCCTCTGTGTGGGTTTTGACCTCTTCCAGCAGTTGAAAGCAAAAAGCTCCATCTTCCAGATGACAAAACATTCCCTGAATTACTGTAATGGGGCAGTGATGATGCTTTTAGTCCTCAGCTCTGAGACATCACAGCAAAACACTAAATTCCCCTCTTTAAAGCCCTTGCCAGCCCAAAGTGTGGCCTGGAAGGGGGAAAAGGAATGTTGTATTGGCACAGCAGGGATGCTACAGGGTCTGTTCCTCTAGTTCCATCCTGCAGGTTCAGATTTAGGTGCCTCTTCTGAGATCCTTGCTATTCTACAGTGAGCTTTGAGTAACTGCAAGGATTGGTGACCAAGGTGGCTGGGAAACAGAAATTTGCTGTTGTGAAAAATGAGCCTTATTTTGATCCCACATGAGATCAGATCGAGTAACTCACTGTTGTTTTCTCTGAGAAAAGCAGAGGAGGCACCAGCAAAACTACCTGGGCAATCTCAGAGGAGGAAACATGGGCAATCCCAAGGCATCTCCGAATCTACAGGAACTTGGAAGCACCAGGCCTGGGTCACTCTTGCCTGTTGCTCTGTATTTGGGAAACAACCCCAGTGCTCCCATATCTCCATAGAGATTCCACTCAGGCTGCTCCACCCCAGCTGGGGCTCCTCACGAGTGGGTAGAGATGGGTGCAAGGTGACACAGCAGAAGACCAGTCTGTCTGACTGGAGATGAGAGCCAGGCATGGAAAGGCCTCCCCATGAAAGATTGATCCAGATCCATGCAGGGGTGCTGCAATGAGAATGTCCAGCTGGTGGGAGCAGCCTCAGCCCACCTGGTCTGCAGGGCACGGTTACCTCTCCATACCCAAGCCCTCTCTTTCTCCAAGAGGTAGAAAGCCCTGGTCATCCTCCTGGATGAAACTAAACCAGGACATGGCACCTACAACGAGCCCCATGGACAATGCCACAGTCCTGCATAGGCCTATTGTCCAGGGAAGCTGTGGGTGCCCCATCCCTGGAGATGTTCAAGGCCAGGCTGGACAGGGCTTGGAGCAATGTGGTCTAGTGGAAAATGTCCCTACGCATGGCAGGGGTGGAATGGGATGACCTTTAAAGTCCCTTCCAACCCAAGCCAGTCTGGGATTCTGTGATACGTGAAGTCAGCCTCAGCTCACAGCTCACTCCATCACCAGTTTCAGAGGAGTTTCTATGGTAACTGAACCCAGCACTAAACAGACCCTTGATTTAATGAGAAATCTCTGTCATTTGGTAATGAACAATCAGATAATGTGAGCAAATACAGTGTCAGGTTTGCCTCAGTATGAGTGGCTCAGATGGCTGCAGCTGAGTGTCCACTGCTCACCAAACACCCTGGGCAGGAACATTCCCATGGTCACTATGTGAGAAGGATGATTTTACCCCTTCTGCCCCACTCGGATCACCCGGAGCCCTTCGCCATGGGTGGTTTTGATCCATTTGCTGCCCTGCATCTGGGGATCCACCATGAGGGGCCAGCGCTCGCAGCTGCTCAGGATAGTGGCGTTCTCGGTGGATGTGCGGTCAGCTGGCAGGCCCTGGTTCTGCCACACCGCCACAGTCGCGTCGTCCGCCAGCATGGACAGCGGGTCCAGGCATGGAGTCACAGGGATTGGCACCTGGCAGGGAGACAGAAAGGCTTCCCTGTGATTCCAAGAAAAGTTGGCTTAATTAAAAAGTGATAAATTATGTTTGTCTGCATTACCAGCAGTGTGATCAGGAGGCTGAGGGAGGTGACTCTGCCCCTCTGCCCCACTCAGATGAGACCCCACCTGCAGAGCTGCCCCAGCACTGGGGCCCAACATCAGCAGGACTTGGAGCTGCTGGAGCAAGTCCAGAGGAGGCCACAGAGATGCTCTGAGGGCTGGAGCCCCTCTGCTCTGGAGCCAGGCTGAGAGAGTTGGGGGTGCTCATCTGGAGAAGAGAAGGCTCCAGGGAGAGCTCAGAGGCCCTTCCAGGGCCTAAAGGGGCTCCAGGAGAGCTGGAGAGGAACTGGGGACAAGGGATTGAGGGACAGGACACAGGGAATGGCTTCCCACTGCCAGAGGGCAGGGATAGGTGGGATATTGGGAAGGAATTCTTGGCTGTGAGGGTGGGCAGGCCCTGGCACAGGGTGCCCAGAGAAGCTGTGGCTGCCCCTGGATCCCTGGAAGGGGATGTTCAGTGATCATAAAGGATGCTCAGAATGTCCAAGGCCAGGTTGGACGGGGTCTAGTGGAAGGTGTCCCTGCCCATGGCAAAGGGATTTTAAGGTGCCTTCCAGCACAAAGCATTCTGTGATTCCATGATTTATCACTGGTTTCCCATTCTACAGGATACTTCCAATCTGATTTTGTTTCCCAATCCTTTTGTGAACAAACACAACCTGTACAAATAATCCCAGGGGTTTTGCCCCCCACAGCCCAGCCCCACTGGCTGGGATCACAGCCTGCCCTGTTCAGCTCCTTGAGACAACTTAGAAGGACACGATTAACCCCCTCCTAAGGCTGCTGTTGTGTTACAAATCAGCATTAGCAAGTCCAGAAACACTCCTCTGACAGGGGAGGCCATTTCTGAATGTGACAACCAGAGTTACCCGTGCCAGGTGTCTCAGCAGAATGGGCCTTTCATTTCCATTGGAATTTCAGGCACTTCCTTGACATCTCTAAGGACAGTCAGGTCATTTTTGGAACCATTTCTTAACTAAGTTTCTGGCTTAGTGTTAAGAAATGCAGAATGAGATTTTCCTCTCCCAGCCTAAGGAACTGTCTGCTTTGGTCAGCTCTTTGATTTGGGCATCTCTGCCCCACTGGGACCTTATTCAAAAGCTTCTTGGCACCATTTGTAGGAGACGACCCTGTTAAAATTAGTGAAATATTAAACAAGCTTCAAGTACAATGATCTCTGTCTGGGAGACATGGGTAAAACCAGCTGAGAGGCATGGCGAGCACAACCAGAGCTTGTGTCCAGAATGAAAAAACACCTGGAGTTTTTCCAAGCCTACTGGAGAACTGGCAGCAAGCTCTGCCTGCTCCAATTCCTTCTCCATATTCCCCCCTCCTTCATGGCCACGGACAAGACTGCAGAGCTGGGATCTGTGTTGGGGATTTTCCTGTGTACGTGGAAGACTTTGCATAGAGCAAGGACACCACATTTTCCCCAGGGATGAGTAAATGGCCACATCCTTATCCTCAGTCCAGCTCAGTGAGGACACCATGATGTCCCTCACCTGAGAGAGCCCCTCCCTTGGGGGATCCCCTGTGGGCACCAGGATTTATGGCCACATTAATCCCGGAAACAATGGTTTCTCAGAGGAATCAGGACATACTTTTAGCTGGTGCAGATAGGGCCTCCAGATGCCATCCAGGAGGTCCTGGCGGTATTTCTTGGTGAAGTAGCCCAGGTAGGAGACGAAGGCCGTGATCAGCAGGACGTCTCCACACAAGGTGCTCTGCTGCTGTTTGAAGTCCTTCACGGCCTCAGCCCATCTCACATTTTCAGAGGCAAGTCCCCCAACCTGCAAATTCCCAAAGTGATCATTCATACAATCATGGAAGGGTTTGGGTTGGAAGGGAACTTAAAGCTCTTCTCATTCTGCCCCCTGCCATGGGCAGGGACACCTTCCATCCCAGGATGCTTCAAGGCCTGTCCAGCCTGGCCTTGGACACTTCCAGGGATCCAGGGGCAGCCACAGCTTCTCTGGGCACCCTGTGCCAGGGCCTCCCCACAATCACAGGGAAGGTTTACAGAGGTATTTAAGCAATGCTTCTGATCTCAAGTGTCATTTGCTAAACTTTAGAACCTGGGGAACCCCATTCCATGACAGAGTGGTCCTGCAGCCAAACCTCAGCTGTCCCCAAATAATCCAGGGAGGATCCATCACTTCCCCAGGAGGAATTCACATAAAGGTATCTGCAGGGGGATTTCTGGGACAGCCCATCAGCTGTTAATTGTCTTAATGCCACAGATTCCCACCTCATTACACCCTCTCCTACAGAGAGCACTCCACAGCCACAGGCAGTTGTGAAATGTATTTTACAACATTTATTTTCACACCAGGCACGTGGAATTTTGATGACAATTCCCTTCAGATTCTGTCCAAAAAATGCTTCCTTGTACCTATTTTTCATTAGCATCCAATGTCCAGACAGTGCAGCTGGGGCTTTGAAGAGGGTTCAGTGTCTCCTTGTATAATAAATTACCTCTACACGCACAGATCATTTATTAACCATCAGTACTTTTGGAGGTACCGCTGGAAATAGAAATGGAATGCAGCCTTCAGCTCACAAGCCAGAAAACCCAACCCAGTTCTGAGTTGCCGTCATGGATTTGAGATGGAGAATGCCAGATCTTATGGTGAAATTCACAATCAGTCTCCTGCTGCAAGGAGAAACCTCTCTCAGTGTACAGCTCTGGGCACATCCACAGCAGGCACAGCTCCCCTCTGCTCACAGGTCTCTGTCACCAGGGCCAACCAGCACCTTCTAGTTTTCTTCCTCAGTCGACAGTCCACACAAACTTATGGTTCTTATTTCTTCATATTTCTCATTTTCACTAAAAACTCCTCTATATCCTTCTCTTCTGCAATTCCAAGTATGGAATACTGATATGACACTGTCCCTTTTTCCAGGTCCCTGTTCAATGTTAAACAGGCCTAGCTCTGACACTAATACCTGCGACAAGCCTTGGAAACAGCTCCAATAGCTCATTCCCCTAAAAATGGGCTATTTTGTCATCTTAAACTGCTGTGCAGCCACAGATCCCCAGGATGGGAAGGCAACACCTTCAGACCCTCACTGAATTTCACTGTCACACCTTCCAACCTGATCAAGTCCTGTTTCCAGCAAATCTTGCTGCCTCCTGAGGGCCAGAGCCACCTTCACATTCCCAACAGAAACTCGCTGCCGTTTCTACAGCATTTATTTTCCTGCAGACACTCCAGATCAAACAGCTCTCCTTCCACCCTCATGAACCTCCACATCCCCTGACAAACAGCCAGGATCTTCTAAGCCAAGAAGTTGATTGAGTTTCCCTATGAAACTCCCCACCACAGGGCCAGCTTGGCAGGGCAGACCCACAGGCCAGCTCCCGCAGCCAACAGCAGCCCTTGTCCTGGGAATGCTGTACACATAAGCACAGCTTTGGACACAACTTCCAGCTTCCCACAGCTGCAGACTTCAGGGCCTTCTGACCCAGAGCTTATATCCTTGTGCTTAACAGACACTGATGATTTTTCACTTCATGACCGCGCCTAAGCTGCTGTGGATATCAACCCAACTTCTGGTATCTACAGCATCCCATGGGCAGGAGATCCACAATTCAGCTGAGCTTTCTGTGTAAAAGTACATCCTTTGATGTGCTGCCTGAACTTTTCAATTGCTTAAACGTTCGTCCAGCGCAAAACCAGGGAACAATCCTGCTGGCACCAGCTTCTCTGCACCACTTGGGATTCCAAGCCCTCGGTACTGTCTTCTTTTCAGGTTGAAGAGCTTTAGCCTCTTCAATAATTCTTCACACAGAAGCAACCTTTTGATTTTCCTTGCAATCTTTATCTGCACCAAATGATGCAATCTTTATTATCCGGTTTCTTTTATTGTTGCTGTCTCTGCACCATTTCTCATTCTCCTCCAGCCTTTGAGGTGCAGTAGAGGGGGCAGCGGTAATGCTGCACATTCAAGATTTATTTAGAAGATATTCACAGAGCAAGATGGGGATTTTTCTGTTTTGTTCTCCCTTCTTTTCCTAATAAACCCTAATATCCGGTTTCAGATGGGCTTTGGGCTGGGTGAGGGCTTTTTGCTTCTGGGAGCATAGAGCTCACAGCACTCTTAACTCCATCCTTTCATTCCTGAGTGATAACAATCAGCTCAGCATCACTTACAGGGCATGTGAAGTAAAACCTCATTTCTCCAATGTACTTTACATTACATTTATCTACCTGGTGTTTCATCCCTTCATCACTTGGGATCATTTATACAATTCTTTATAGACAGTTGACGTCATCACTGTGGAGCTGTGCGACCTCCTACACACCAGCTCATTTATGATCCATGGAATCACAGACACAGACTGGTTTGGGTGGGAAGAGACCTTAAAGTGCCACCCCCTGACATGGTCATGGACACCCTCCACTATCCCAGGGTGCTTCACGCGTTGTCCAACCTGGCCTTGGACACTTCCAGGGATCCAGGGGCAGCCACAGCTTCTCCAGACAATCAGTTTATTCTGATGAACACAAGAACTAACAGACACCTGCAAAAACACCTCTGATGGCCTTTCTGCCCTGCCAAAACTGCCCCTTTGGATCAGGGTAAACTGCCTCTGGGAAGTTTAACTCCTCCCAGGAGCAGAAAGAGAAGCCTCAGGTTTTCTTTGTCCCTAAATATGCCCCAGCTGAGCTGCTGTGCACAAACGTGAGCCACCACCCTCGTCACAGAGCTGCAGAGGCTCCCCAATGCCTTTTGCTGGTCTCAGACTGTGCTGATGTCCCCTTAGCCTTGCTAGAAAGATACGCATGATAGGATCAGGACCACAGCTGCCTTTCCTAGGGCTGCATAATGTCTAGGGCAAGGCCTGATCCAACACATTCAAGCCTCCCTGGCTGCTGCATCAGGCTCCTGGTTTAGAGGTGAACAATCTGTTATCAGCCCATAGTTACAGGTCTGCATCTTGCATCACTGAACCTCATCCCATTCCTGTGGTTCTCATATCCAGACCATGCAGTTATTTCATCTACAGCAATGCTTCCTCTTTATGTGGGGGAATTCCCAGTTTTATGTTCTCAGTCTTGGAAGTTTGTCTTATCATGGAAAGCCATATTCCTTACAGTGGAATAAAGGCTGGAAATCATCAAGGATCAGGCAGCACAGGCTATATCTGCCCTGTTCCTCCTCTGTTCTGGACATTTGCTGGAGTCCAGCTGAAGCTGGACAGGCCCTAGTCTCAGCCCACATATCTCATCTTATCCCACTTCTTGAAAAAGAAGCAGAGCACTTCTTTTAAGTTATTGGTCACTTTTAAGGATCATACATAAGTTATCCTTAATCTCAACTCCAGGTACAGAGCAGAGAGTCCAGTTCTTCCATTTTTCCTTTGCTGTTTTTATAGCTAAAGAATCCATAGTTCTCCCTTCTAGACTCCTTGAGGTCAACTCCCATATTAATCCCACAGCCCCTCTAAGACCAAGAAGTCTTTATTGATCTGATTTTCCTGGTACTCAGAGGTGCTTCCATACCCCTAATTAATTTTTTCAGGTTACTTTTTATCTCCTTAGGTCCTGGAGGTCTTTTTTTCTGCTTTGCTTGGATCACACACTGCTGCCAGCTTTAATACGTTCAAGACACCCCACGTGTCTCCCACCTCAGATCCTAGAACTCATTGGAATTCTATTTTTTTAGCAAGTAGCAAATTAAAAGCTACTCCTTCAATTACCTTTGGCTCTTTGATAGTGTCAGAGAGTGAACCACCATTCCCCATCCACCTTCTGCACACCAGTCATGATTTTAGAGGCTTCTGTCACATCCATCCTCTCTACACCTTTTCCAAAAGAAGAGCCCTAATCTATTCCCTCTCTTCTCATATGGAAGTGGTTACAAACTTTGTTGTAGCTTTTCTAGGCTGCCCACAGCTGCCTTAGACAGGGTAACCACATGTGGGAGGTAGGCACTGACAGACCCAATACAATGATGCTTAACTTCTGTTTGCTGAGGTTTTTTCTACCAATTAGTAATATTCATCTTTTTTCCTCAAGTGCCACGTTGCTGTTCCTGAGAACTCCCTGCAACAACTCCAAGAGCTCTTCTGTGAGGGATAGTAGTGCAATTAGGCCCTATCCGTGTAACTGCATGATTATAGTTTGTTTTCCCTGCACATGTTATTTAGCATTTGTCATCACTAAATTTCCTCCTCTGCATTAGCACACACCCACTCACAAACACCACTCATCAGCCAGCCTCCCTTTCTGGTGCACAGATCCCATCCTTTGGACCCTGGAGCATCTTCCTAAGGTCACCTGAAGTTCATAAGATGCCAATCTGGCACTGTAAGAGCAAGGCTTGCCTCAATCCCCCAGGTTCATTTGTCAGCCCAAAGCATCGCTCTCCATGTTCTCTTACATTCTTTATACAACCTCAGATGTGCTTGTTTCAAAGTCTGGGAACTTATTTCTACCCACAGCCACACCAGTGACACATTTTGAATGTCAAATGAGCTGCACATCAGTGAGGCTGTCAGGTCCTATTCCTAGATCAAAGCCAGGATGGCACAGAAGATGGCTGCAGTGCACAGCAGAAGTTGGGATGCAAGCAGTTCCTTGCCTACACTGCAGAAATGATGAATTTTGGACAGTGTAGAATCATAGAATTCCTGAGGTTGGAAGCTGTTCCCAGGTCATATGGGTGGGGAAGAGATGTAACCAGCATGGCCTGGGATGTGGTGTCATAGAATCACAGATCCATGGAATGGATGGGGTTGGAAGGGACCTTAAACTCCATCCAGTGCCACCCCTGCCATGGCAGGGGCACCTTCCACTATCCCAGGCTGCTCCAAGCCCTGTCTAACCTGACCTTGGACACTGCCAGGGATCCAGGAGCAGCCACAGCTTCTCTGGGCACCCTGTGCCAGGGCCTCCCCACCCTCACAGGGAAGGATTTCTTCTGTATATCTGAATTAAATTTCTCTTCTTTCAGTCTGAACCCATTCTCCCTTGTCCTGTCATTACAGTTCCTGATGCAAAATCCCTCTCCAGTTCCTTGTAGGCCCCTCTTTAAACACTTTGTATTCTGACTTGATGCTTTTAGAGAGCTTTTCACTCATTCTTGTCATTTCAGAACTGCAAAACTACAGGCATGTTTCCACCTTTGCTTTTATGATACCATTTTTGACTCACATGGTTTTGGCCCATCAATACCTGCTCACACATTTAGGCACCAAGAAGAAGGCAAGAGCTGTGATGGCAGCAGACCCAAGCACTTTATTGAGCAGAGCTGCCCTGATGCATGGAAACAGCCACTGCAAAAGCATTTTCCTTACTGAAACTTGCTGCAGTGTAGGAAACATATTCCAAAAACATGAGAGGATGGAATGTGCTGTGTGCACAGGGTTCAGCCCAGCCCCTGATCCCCCCCTCTGGTGCCCCCAGAGCTGTCCCTGTGGGCACTCACCAGGCGGTTGGCAAGGGCGATGGTGCAGGCTGTAGCTTCAGCTTCCTGCTGACACTTGAGTTTGTCTGACGTGGCCCTCTCAAACCTGGCCATGAGCTTGCCCAGGTTCTCGTTGAGGCACTGCACGTGAGAAACAGGAAGAAGTCAGGAACAGCATGGTTTTAACAACTCAGGAAGGATGTGGAGCTGTTAGAGGAGTCTAAAAGTCCATGAAGGCATTCCAAGGGCTGGAGCCCCTCTGCTCTGGAGACTGAGAGAGATGGAGGTGTCCAGCCTGGAGAAGAGAAGGCTCCAGGGAGATCTCAGAGCCCCTTACAGTGCCTAAAGGGGCTCCAGGAGAGCTGGAGAGGGACCTGGGACAAGGGATGGAGGGACAGGATGAGTAGGAATGGCTTCCCACTGCCAGAGGGCAGGGATGGATGGGATATTGGGAAGGAATGTGAGGGTCGTTCCCTGGCACAGGGTGCCCAGAGAAGCTGTCGCTGCCCCTGGATCCCTGGAAGTGTCCAAGGCCAGGTTGGACAGGGCTTGGAGCAGCCTGGGATAGTGGAAGGTGTCCCTGCCCATGGCAGGGGTGGCACTGGATGGTCTTTGTGATCCCTTCCAGCCCAAACCATTCTGGCATCCTGTGTTCCTAAGGCAAACCCTTGTCCAGAGCTGCCCAGCCCTGTGGCAGGGCTGGCCAAGCTCCAGCCCAGCTCATCCACCCAGGGCTGGCACCAGGAGCCAGCACAGAGCAGTGCTGAGCTGGGCTGTGCCACTGCTTGGAACTCACACCCTTGGCACAGGCCAGAGGCAAAGGACACAAAAATTGGATTTATTTGAGGCTTCTGGCTGAGCCCTGATGATGAGTGCTGTGGCTGAGAAACGAGCAGGCAGCTGAGGACCCCAGATTTGATATTTCCTGATGCTACAGCCCCTTGTCTCTGACCAGTCCTTGAGGCTCTCCTGATTCCCCAAGTCATACTCAAATCCCCAAGGGGGTCCTGGAGTTCTGCCTGAACCATCTCCAAACCATGTCCTCACACTGTTTCCAGCAAGGAATATAACAAGTCAGAGAATTAAATTTTTCTGCTCTGAGAGCTGCCCAAGCATGTGCCAGGAGCCCCCATTGAGGTGGAGCCATGTCCCGTGCAGGTCGCAAGGCTGGGAGGGGCAGGAAGAGGCCAAAGCACCTGCAGAAAAAACTGGAGAGCCCTGTGCTTGGACAGAGCTGTTCACACACAGTTCTAAACCAAACCAACCCAACAGCTCCCACGAGCACTTGGAGCATTTCAC
Organism: Melanocharis versteri; assembly: GCA_013397845.1. Taxonomy (NCBI): domain Eukaryota; kingdom Metazoa; phylum Chordata; class Aves; order Passeriformes; family Melanocharitidae; genus Melanocharis; species Melanocharis versteri. The sequence goes on from VZTG01003103.1 coordinate 50,037, forward strand.
TTCTGATAAGAAAAGTAATAATTGATTTTATCTGCACCCAATGCAGACTGCTTAAGGCTAAACTGCTTGTAAATCACTTTAACATTGAGCTACACACTAGAAACAAACCTGAAAATGAAAAAGGATTATATTAGAGATCTCTGCAGCTCTCCTGGATACTGGCAAACACAAAGCAGCCTCTCCTTTACCTGCCTTGGAACAATAACACAGGAAGTTTCTGTCCCTGTGTGCATATGGATCTATGAGCCTACAAAGGCTCATATATATCATATTCCACTATACAAGCACGAGCTGATAATTGAGTATCTATAGAATATATACATATATCTGGTCTGCAGAACAGAGCAGGCCTGCAGGGCCCCACCAGGGAAACACAAATACAGCTGTGTGCAGCTGTGGACACGCCTCTCGCTTCTACCTCCATCAGCCCCAGGTGTAGAGCACTTAATTCCCAGGCAGGCAAAGAAGACAGAAAGTCCTTAATGTTTTGGACAATCAGAATTTTCTCATTTACTAATAAAAATGAGTATGTGACAGCTTGGGGCCCAGCTGTGAGCAGCTATGAATCAGAACACAGCAGTGAAGCTATCCAAGATGTCCCAGACAAGTAAGGATATACCTCCACATCAATCCCACGCTACCCTGTATCATTCCCCATCTGCAGAGAGGAGAAGGCCCCTAAACCAGGCAGTTTTGTAAGTGCATGCCAGAGGAGCACCAGTAACCTCCCCAAGGCAATTTTCTTTAACAAAATCCCACTTTTTTAGAAAAAACAAAAAAAGCTCAGGCATAAAAGGCTTTGGAAAAGAGCAGCATAAAGGGATGAAAAAAGTTCCCCAGCACTGTGTGGCACATCTGAGGTGGGAGAATTAGACACCAAAGCCCCCTAAATCCATCCCTGCTTCAGGTGCCTCCTTTCATCTGCAGCAGGAAGGGGCAACCAGAGAGTTCAGCACTGTTTTTTGTATTTTTAGTTAAAAAGTGTAGTAAGCATTTTAAGAACAATAAACCCTTCAAAACATCAAAAGAGTGATGTGTTTTCTAACAGGGTGATGTGCTGGTGGAAGGGGTGAGGGGAGCAGAGGGACCTGCTGCCCCTTTGTCACTCACTGGGACCCTGCCCCTGCAGCGGGTCCAGCCCAACAGCCCGGCCACGGAGGGGATCCCAGTCCCAAAGAGAGATCCCAAAGCACCCTAAAACCAGGCAGCTTCTGGAGTAGCTGCTTCCCACACCCTGTTCTTAGCAGGTATCATGCTGGGAGGGAGCAGGGAGAGAAGCAGGATAAAGCAGGATCTGTTTTCACACAGAGATAATTTTCTGAAGGGAAATGATAAAGGCCTCACTACACTCTGTGGAAATGCACTTTTAATCACGCTGTAATTTCTTCTACTCAGAGATCTTTTTCTTAAATTTTTTTTTTACATAGCAAAAATCCAAATAACATCCAGGATGTGCTGCCAGGAAGCTGTGCCATGACAAATGAGGCTCCTGCAAGAGCAGTTGTGATCCTGCAAAACCAGGGACAGAGTGTGGAGTCAGCCCAGCTCTGTGCTCCCAGCACTGAATCAGCCTCCAGTCCCTGTCCCCTGCCCTGTGCAGCACACTGGGAACACACTGGTCTGAGATGAGGAGTTTTCTGAGGACCCAGGAGTAGAGGTAAATTCCATTTAAAAAATTAGGTGGGAATAATAGGGATTCATATTTAGCCTTCCTCTTCAGATGCAAGCAAGGCTGGAGAAGAAGAGAGGAAATTTAGAAATCAGCAATATCCTGTCACAGAATCAGAACAGTTTGGCTCAGAAGGGATCTTAAAGACCATCCTGTTCCACCCCCTGCCATGGCAGGGACACCTTCCACTATCCCAGGCTGCTCCAAGTCCCATCCAGCCTGGCCTTGGACACTCCCATGGATCCAGGGGCAGCCACAGCTTCTCTGGGCACTCTCTGCCAAGGCCTCATCACCCTCACAGGGAACAATTTTTTCCCCTATATCCAACCCAAATTTCCTGTCTTTCAGTTTGAAGTCATCACCCCTTGTCCTGTCCCTCCACGCCTTGTCCCAAGTCCCTCTCCAGTTCTCCTGGAGCCCCTTTAGGCACTGCAAGGGGCTCTGAGGTCTCCCTGGAGCCTTCTCTTCTCCAGGTATACTCCCTGAGCTCTCTCAGCCTGGCTCCAGAGCAGAGGGGCTCCAGCCCTTGGAGCATCTCCATGGCCTCCTTTGGACTCTGTCCAGTAGCTCCAAGTCCTTCCTGTGCTGGGCCCCAGGGCTGGGGCAGCTCTGCAGGTGGGGTCTCACCTGAGCAGGGCAGAGGGGCAGAATCGTCCCCTCCCCTCCCCTGGTGCCCACGATAGGCTCAGCCCAGCACAGGGCCAGATTTAGGGGCTGCCAGTGCAGCAGGAAGGAGAGAAAACCCTGCAACCCCCAAACCTTTGGATTCCCAGCCCCTGATTAAAAACACAAGTGCCAAGCAGCAGCTCTGCCCAACGGAGAGGATTCTACCCAGACAGGGACAAGCAGGACTGGTCCCCTCAAGGGCACTCACAGCGATCTTGGCCTTGACAGTGGCCAGCTTGTCCCGGGCTGCTGCCAGCTCAGCGTTGGCCCTGTCCAGTGCCTGCCTCTTGGGCTGCACCTCACAGAACACACAGTGGAAGCGCACAATGTTCAGCACCCACGAGCACAGCCCGGCCGCCGCCGAGGACTTGGTGGCCACGAACTCGGGGTTGAACTTGGGGTCTTGCAAATAGGGCTGGAGGGCTTTGAGGCAGTTCTCGTGAATGTTCTCCTTGTTGAACTTGATCAAGGAGTCCAGGAAGCCATCTACCCTGGCCATGGCCACTTTGGCTGCTTTCCAGCTCCTGTCCTTGGGGATCTTCCCTCCTGGGGCCATCAGCACCATCACGGCCGCGGTGACATTGCTGACAGCAGAAGGAGGCGACCCAAAGGACCTCAGCTCTGTCAGATTGGTCTGAAAAGGGGAAAACAAGGTTGTTAGATAAAAATGAATGGACTTTCTTTTCACTCTGCCACTAATAGAGTCAGGCTCCCAGGCTATCAGTCTGATAAATTTGGCTCCTCTCGGCCCCAGCAGTGCTGCCTTTAGATCACTGCTCTGCATGTTTGCAGCACACCTGCTCCATTCGCTGCTCCTGGCATCCCACCTGGGAACAGCACAGCACACTGCTCCTTCCCAGACTCCTGGAGGAGAAGGAGGTTTTATGCCCTCTCAGAAGATTGGGATAAATAAGAATGAAACCTACAGAAAAAACACTCAAGCCCTCTAAAACAACCTTCAGAGCTTCCCTTCATGCTCCCTCCTACCCAAGCTGAGATGCCAATGCCAAAGTCATCCTGTGATTCCCATGTCCTGCAGCCCTCAGTGTTCAGGGAAAGCAGCTGCTGAGAAAGAGCCCAGGCACCCTCACAGGGCAAGCAGCCAAACTACAGTGGAGGAGCCAAAAGGGCATTTTTGCCTCTAGCTCCTGATTTCCCAAGTTTTCAAACTCGCTATCTCATCTGGCTTTGCAGTTTTTTATTTTGCAGGCATTCTGCACTGGATCTATCACAACCCATATGCCATTCATCATGGTCCATATAACAATTACTTTAATTATCTCATATATGTATAGACTTATCTCTCCATAACACATTAAATAGCTTCTCAGTTTGTCTCAGTCACTCTCACTGCCACCAACCCCTGCAAAAGGCATTACCACTACAGCAGGGGACAGAGCGGCTGCAGCAGGTCCCACCCACACAGCCAAAGCCAGCACAAGCCAGCCCACGGTCACTTCTTGGCTCACATGAAAAAAAAAGTAAATGGAAATTTTAAACTGTCAGGAACACAGAGAGAATTAACCTTGCCAAAGCTGAGCAGGGCCAGCTCTCCTGAGAGCAGTGTGGCTACAGAGGGTTCTGGAGGCACCAAGAGGGATTATTTAAAGCATCAGAAGAATAATCCTCCCACCACAAACACAGGAGCAGAAATCAAGGTGGGTTCGAGGTACAGCCGATGACGAGGAAACAGCCTGGACATGTCCCAGTGGCCATGACTGCTCTTCTTCTGCTCTGGCAGGTGACACCGTCACAGAAATGTCTACGTATCCACATCCTCACTGACTATATGGATTTTTTATTGGATTCTACTCAACAGTTTTTCCCACTGTGTTCCTTGTTAATGTTGCATATAACCCTGCAGTCCAAGGAAGATGACTGAGATAATTGGGCAGAAACTATACAGACACATATAAACATTGTTGATTATTCATGTCAGCGAGCAGGTTGGGCTCTCTGATAGATTCCCAGTCAGCAGGTAAAGGACACCATGGCTTCCACTGCTCTGCTACTGCTGCTTTACAGCTCCCTGGAGAAAATCCCAGCATTTCCCCCATCTTTGCCTAATAAGAGATTCTACAGCTCCAGCACGAACCTGGAACTAATGGAGAGACATTTTCCTTTTGCACAGTCCTTTCGCTCTCATGAAGGAAATCCAGAGCACAGGTGTCTGCAGCAAAGCTATCTCCTTCCCAAAAGCTAATCCAACAGAAACCCCATTCTGGATGACTCCGAGGCACTTTCCTGTCCCCCAGCCGGGCTATGGTTGAGCCATTGTTCGAGGCATGACTGTGCCATGCCTTGCTGTGTTTGTGGGTTGTCCAGCTGTGGTTTTCCAGCTGTGTGCAGTGGGAGGCTGCTGCCCTGGGACACCCCATGAACTGCAGACCAGAGCAAATTGCAGGTCCATCTTTCAGGTGCATCTCAAAGTCTCGGGCTCCAAACGGGAACATCTGGAGCACGCTTGAAGGGCAAACCTTCCAAGGCACAAAAAGTCTTCCCAAAACCAATCTCCTGCAATCAGAGCAAAGCTTAGCTCCTGATTACATGCTTTCCCAGTGGCATCTTCCTTTGGACCAGCTTTGTCTGTTCCTCTCCATGGCAATGAGTGAAGGGAAACACGGTGCAGCCTCGTGGGTGCTCTGAGTTCTACCAAGAAACCCAGAGTTACAGAATTAACCAGGTTGGAAAAGACCTTTGAGATCATGAAGTCCAACCTATGACCTAATACCACCTTGTCAACCAAACCATGGCACTGAGTTCCACATCCAATCTTTTTTTTAAACACTTATGCGCCAGCAGGGAGGAAACTGGAGGAGGGACAATTCAATGCACAGAACTTGGGCCATCAGAAGACACAGCCCCTCTCCCCCAGTGCAAAGGGAAAACACTGGGTTCCCATGGGAATCCTCACCCTACCTTGTTGAGGGTGTTGAGAGCAGCCTGGGCAGCCGCCAGGGCAGGTTCAGCCTTGGCCACGTCCTCTTCACAGTCCTTCTGCTTCTGCTCGACCTCCCGGGTGATGAGGGCCACCTTCTGCTCCTCCTCATCAGCTACCGCCTTCTTCCTGCTCACCTTCTCTGTCTCCACCCCCACCACCTGGATCAGCTTGTCAGCATCCTCATTCTTCTGCTTCAGCTCCACCTCTTGGGCTGCCAGCTTGGCCTTCAGCTCATCCACCTGCAGGGCAGAGATGCATGTGGGAGCTGGACTGCCCTGCCTGCTCCTCAGTGCCCAGCATGGGCTTATGCCGCAGCAGGACCCCAGGGCAGGGCCTGGTTGTCAGGCAGAGTCCTGGCAGTGCAGGAGAATATTTCCAGCCATTGGCAAGAGCCTGCTGCTCCCTTTGCTCATGGGTGCTGACCCACACACATGGTCCACACAGTAGAGCAGGCTGGAAGCAGTGAGGAACCCATCAGAGAGCCGCCCAGCTCCAGCAGGATGCATGGCTCTGGGAGCTGTTCCAGCCCTGCTCCCAGACAGAAGGACCAAGGCAACACGGACACTGCTCTGGGCAGGATTCAATGGGAAGTGGTAGGAAGGATATTTCAGATATCCTTGGGATGATTTCATACAGCCCAGAAGCCCCATCACACACCAGGCACATGCAGGGAGCTTCTGTCTTTGTAAAACAAGACCCATCAGCTTTAGGCATGAACTCTGATGTCACATCCTCCCTGAACAGAGGTGTGTAGGTGCTGTGCCTTGCTGGGGAGGTGACAAGGCTACAATTGAGCCACACTTCAGCTTCTCAGCTTCGCCAGTAGCAAACCCAGGCACACGGTGGTTTGGAGGAGGACCTGTGCCCCAGGAACTCCCCAAGCCCCCTGCTCACCCTGGCACACCCTGCACCTCCCCACCCCTCCAGCCCCAGGGCAGAGGCAGCACCTGCTCTGAGACCATCAGTCCTGCGGGCTTGTGGCAAGGATCACAGAGCCATGGAAGGGTTTGTGTTGCAAGGGACCTTAAAGATCATCCAGTCCCTCTGCCATGGCAGGGACACCTTCCACTATCCCAGGGTTCTCCAAGCCCCATCCAGCCTGGCCTTGGACATTCCCAGGCATGGGGCAGCCACAGCTTCTCTGGGCACCCTGTGCCAGGGCCTCCCCATCCTCACAGGGAAGAACTTCTTCCTAACATCATTTTTCACCCCAGAAAGATTGCAGTTGGGATCTGCTGACAGGTCCAGCCCTTGGCAGAGCTCCAAGGGTCAAGGGGCTTTAAACGTGATGTCAGATGAGCCTGAGAAGGGACGTCCCCTTGAGCTGGCGGCCAGGAGGCCACCAGCACAGCTGTGGTGGCAGCTCCTCACACCCTGCTCACACGCAGGAGCCCTCACCCGCATTGGCACGGGAGGAAGCTCACACACACACTCACTTGCAGGAAGAAAATCTCCTGCTGAAATCCCTATTTCAGTGAATTTACCCAGACTCTGGGCAGACCACAGAGGCTTCCCCTGCCTGATCTCAGGCTCATAAAGGTTCACTTAGAGCTCCTGGGGTACATCTTTACCTACACAAAAATACTCACAGGAAGGGAAGCCACTTGTTTTGGCAATACCCAATTTGAGACCAGAAGGGAGAGCACAACCTACAATCCATAAACTTAAGCTATTGACATTTGGCATCGGCTTCACATGGAGAGCAGTTTTTCAGGATTCTCTACATGGCCTCCATCCATCATCATCCCCTGCTGCCTGGCACTGTGGGACTGCTCTCACCAGGACAAAGGCAGGGCTGTAAATCCAGGCTCATGTGAGCATATAATCTCTTCATGTGACAAACCCAGCAGCAGCTCCTTGTTCAGCTCCATGTCTTTGGGGGCTGCAGGAAATTGAAGTGGGCTCTGCTGATGGCTGATATGGCTGTGACCTTGTGCCCAGAAATCAGCCTTTGTGTGCTGGATACACACACAAACGGGAGCTCCAGGGGTTTACAAGACCAGGACAAAACAAGCAGGGAATTAAAATCCACGGGCACTCAACAGCAGCACAAAGAGCAGGTGTAAGCTCAGCGCAGGGGAACAGACAAGCACACGCAGCAATGGAAGGGGAAATGACTGCAGACATTGTCAGGATTTTAAAAAAAGCAAGGATGCTGGAGAGGGACTATTTGCAAGGGCCTGCAGTGACAGGACAAGGGGAAATTACTTCAAACTGAAGGTGGGCAGGGTTAGATTGGATATCAGGAGGAAATCCTTCCCTGTGAGGGTGGTGAGGCCCTGGCAAGGTTGCTCAGAGAAGCTGTAGCTGTCCCTGGATCCCTGGAAGTGTCCAAGACCAGGCTGGATGGGGCTTGGAGCAACCTGCGATAGTGGAAGGTGTCCCTGCCCATGGCAGGGGGTGGCACTGGATGGGCTTTAAGATCCCTTCCAATCCAAAATATTCTGTGATTCTGTGAGAAACCTGTGAGCAGCTTCCTGAGTGCAGAACAATCTGATAAGCAATTAGTAATGTGAGGTAGAAAGAGAAAGAGCAAAGCAAATGAGAAATTCAAGGGTAATGTGCTGTGACTTCATCAGGGAAAGAAAGGGAGAAGCCCTTGCCTACCACCAGAACAGCATGAGAAAAATTATTAAAGAGAAAAAAACCTGGAGGGCAGGCTCCCAGAAGACTCATTTTATTTGATTGTCCCTGCCTTGTTTCAAGAACACAAAATACATCAAAAGGTCAGCAATTAATTGATAGCACCAGCCAGACTCAAATCTGGAATCCAGTGATGCAATATTAACCAAAGCTATCCTCAGAATTACTCAGCAATGGGCGCTGACCTCTTGGTGGCACACAGCACTCTGAAAAACAAATGACTCATCCCACACATCCTCCCAATCCATTATGTCCTAATAGGAAAGAGGCTTCAGCTTCCCTGAGCACTGAGGATGCCACTGTCCACAGGGAGAGATGGTTGTAAGCTGATGGAAAATGTTGCTGTAGTAGGAAAGTTGGTCAACAGCACCAAGGTGTCCAAATCTCCAGAGGAAAAAAAAGGGGGGTAGAGGTCAAGGGGACCACAGTAAAAGGAGGCAGAGAGGTTATTTTGAAACTGGAACAGCAAAGTCAAAAATACTTGCAGCTCCTGGTACAACAGCCCCTGGTGCTGAGGTCACTCTGAGACTACAGAAATACACAAATCTCATAATTAACTTGTCGTGGTATCACGCAGCAAGACCCTGGAGAATGCCAGTGATGAGCACCAGTCCTCAGAGCTCAGGCACAGACAGGTGATACCCAGGGATCAAAATCCTCCACCTTTACCTTGAAAATACCCCTCCACCCCACAGCACTTCACTCCCAAGCACCAGGAGCACAACCTGCAGATGACACACCTGAGTGAGAGAGAGGACTCATCACTTCCTCAGCCCCACGACCAAGCATTTCCATGGGTGAATGTAAAGTTCAGCCTCTTAAATCCATATTCAAGATTGAACATTCTGGTATGATTTCCAATACTGATAAATATCCAAACTCTGGTTTCAAATCAACAGCAGTTTTGACTATTGCGCACATCTGGTAATTTAGGTGTTTAATTTTAGGCCCCCAAGTGCTACTTTTAGACTTGAATTTTACATATTTGTCCTCACTGCTCTGCATCTTAATTACCTGCACAAGGAGGCACCTCTCAGCCCAGCCTCACTCCAACCAGACACGAGCATTGCGCTCTTTCATCCTTCTTGTGATTTGATTTTCCCATCCTTCCCATTGCCTCCAAGTCCTCTACCACTGCTTTGTGGCTCACTGGGGAACCCTTTCCACACAGCACCCACTGAAGAAAAGCCTGAAGAATGTAGAAGGGTTCCCATGTGTCACAACAGACCCAGGGACTTGTTCTCAAAAGATTATTTTTTGGGAGCAGCTCATATGAAATGAAATTTAATCCACCTTATCCACCACTGGGGAATCCTCAAAAAACAGCAACACTCCACAGGTCCATCAGAACTATTGCCTGCATGGGTGAGGTGAGGTGAGGTGAGGTGAGGTGAGGTGGGCAGTGAGGGCATGGCCTCCTCACTCTGGTGGGTGCCACTGGTTCTCTCTGCTACCCCTTCCCAACAAAGGAGATGCTAAAACCTGCACAAGGGACGTGGCAGTGCCCACCCCTCCTGTGTCCTGCTCTGTGAGCAGAGGCTGTTTGAAGGCAAATGGAGATATCAGCGCTGAGAGGCACCAGCCCAGCCCATCCATCACCTCCAGGCAGGCGTGTGTCCCCTTGATCATGACAGACATGATTGATGTCCCCAGTGCTACCCAGAGCAGACCTGCCAGTCCTTCATTCTCCCTTGCATTCTTCAGGAGAGCCTCATTTGCCACTGTAGAAGCTTTGTACGCAAACATTTGTAAGAGTTAATAGAATATGAAATGGAGAGAAAAATGGGAGTGTAGCAACAGATGCAGGTGTCACTGCAGAGAGGTTTGGAAAACACTCAGAACAACTTCTAGTCATCACCAGAGGAGAGTGCCAGTGTGAGTCTTTAGCAGGGGGATTTTGAGATGACTAACGTGCATTTCAGACGTGTATTAGCTTTCCTTAAAGATGGATAACATAATGGAAGGAAAAATGAACACCGGCCTGATTTTAACAGCATGCACTATTTAGTTTGAAAGAGTCTTGCTGAAGTTATTGTAGATTTCCTGGATGCAACTCCAAAAATCACTGACTGTCCTGTATTTTCTAAGCTGTTTTGTCACCACAGCTGAAATTTAACCATTAAAAGGTGTCGCTGTGAGCGGCAGTAGGGAGAGTAGAACTCACACTAAGCCGTAGAAAGCAGAAGTGTGACAGACTTTATTTTGATTCTAACTTTTATACAGAGATATATACATAATAGTGATTGGACAGTGTCATCCCACCCCTCAGGGGGATTGGCTGAAGCCTTACAGCTCCAGTTAGCAAAACATAAGATTAGAAAGAGAGTAAAAATGTCCCAGTTTATCTTTGTTTTCCTACAGAGTTCGTGAGAAGGAGAAAATTCTTAGGACTGTATGTCCACAAAAAGGGGATGACAGAGTCAGCTGGATCCTAATCTCATTTTATTTACTGAAACCTTTCAGTTACCTCCCAAACAGCAGAGACTGGACACACATCTCTCCATTCTCCTCTCCAGTGCAGGGCATCAGTTCTGCTCCTCCTGGAACTCAGCTCAGGCCAGACTAGAGCCAGGATCCAACATGAATTTTTTGCCTGTAAAGTCCTCCCTCAAACCAGACAAGAGAAACAAGGAAAACCAACCCCAAAGGGTTCTTACCTGTGCAGAAGTGCTCTTGAGCTTCTCCAGGCCATTCTCCAGCCGCTCCATTTTTGCCTTTAAATCCTTGTCCTTTTTCAGCAGCAAGTTCTGGTAGAGTTTGATTTGCTCCAGAAAGGACTTGGGGGTAGTGTAATTGTAGCGGCGCTCATTGCTCAGGTACAGCCGGGACACCTCGTTGACACTGATGTGGACATGGGCCATGAATTTGCTTATTGAATCCTTCACCGAATCCTAAAGGTAAGATGGGAAGACAAGGAGAAACTGTTTTAAATAGAAAACTATATATAACACAGGTCTGTGTTGAATATAAAGGAATTTGGTAACTTTTCATTCTGACGCAGCACAATCCAGGATGTAACACCTAAGCTGATCCCTTTTCACTGTTATCTCTAAAATAACTTAGTTGCTCTTGTACTTTGTACCTCTCTTTACATCTTTTTATCTCACACATTATCTTATTACAAGCAATTTCTCTACAAAATAACAGCTCTTTTAAGTATAAATTTGGGCTTTTCTTCTGTACAAATGGGAAAAGTGGACACTCCTAAAAAGAATCCTTCCTTAATCCTGCCCAGAAAAACTAAATAAACAGAAACGAATCTCTATTCCAGTAGCAGGTTGTCATCACTGAGAACTTGACCTATTTTTGCCCTTGAGAATTCCAGAGGCTCAGACACAAGTGGGGAGAGCAGAGTGTGTATTCCCTGCAGTGCTCAGGAGCAGCAGGTTATTTTCTGTGTGGGTTTGGGGCTGCCCCTGAGCTGGCAGAGCCATCCCTTCCCTGAAAGTGCCACCAGCACCCAGTAACATGTCAGCTCCCAGCACACAGGAGCATGGTGCCCATGGCTCTGCTGCCAAGGTCCACGGCCTTCTCCAAAAAAGTGTGGAATGTGCCTCAAGGATAGTTTGGTTGAGTTTAATGTGCTTCAGTGCTACCAGTGATGCCCCTCTGGACAGACACCGGCTGTCCTGGATGTGTTGGAGGGCAACCCAACCCTCCCTGCAATAGTGGCCACCTGGTGTGAGACATGGAGCCATTCCTGGCTGTGGCCAGCCCTGTCCCCAGGGTCCCCCAGCAGGAACTGTGCTGACTGCTCACCTGCAGGGTATCCATGTCCCGCAGGAAGCAGAGGCTGACAGACTCCAGAGCCTCCCGGGGCCACTGCTGGAAGCAGTCGATGGTGGTGCAGCTGACCAGGGCCGGGAACCTGCGGCTGCGGAGGCGCAGCTTGGGGCCCACGGGGGACAGGCACAGCGCAACCTGTGGAGCAGGAGGGGAGGGAGGAGCAGGGCAGGAGCAGGGAGACCAGGATCTGCCCCTGCAGCCCACCTCGGGCTCCAGCAGCCCCTTCCCAAGGCGGATCCCATCCCACCAGCTGAGGCAACCCACAGTGTGGAGAATCCTCAGTGCTGGACCACTTGTGCTTTCTGAAGGCCCCCAGGCAATGACACAGACAGTGTGACCCACACTTCAGTGCAGCTTCATGCCAGGACCAGGCAGGAAAAACTGTCAGGCTGCAGCCCAACCTCGCCACGGGGCAGCCCAGAGCATCTTCACCCCACACACCTGCACCACAGTGGATGGGGAGCACCAACCCCAATGCCTTAAAGAACCTAGAAATAAAAAACCACACTTTCGAGATACTATTATTATAGGAGGTAATATAAAGGCTGGTATTTATTGGAGGCCTCCAAGGGCAGACATGGAAAATGTCCACAAAATGCCCACCCCCCCACAGGGCGTATACACTTTTATAAATTTAGTGAATTAGCATATTTGACAGAAATCACCAATTAGAGACAGAAGAGGTGAGGTAATTTCCCCTAGTCCAACCCTCTCTAAATCCTCCCCCCTCAGATGGAAACTAAACTTTGTGAAAATGTGTCCTGAAGAGCTGTTTTCAGCCTTGGTTCCCAGAAAGAACCAAGACAGGGGAGCCTCGTACCCCGTGGGGCTTGAAGCTCTGGAATATGTTTTGTCTTTCTGGCTAGGGAAAAGGTGGAGAAACGTACTGGAAGTAGCTACTAACACAATAATAGGCTACAAATATATGTGTAAAGAATACAGAGAATATATAAAAGGAAAAAGGCAAAAATTATTCGGCATCATCCCATCCTGCTTCATCTCACCTTCAGCTGCCGTCGAACACGCTCAATGAAAAACCTCCAGCAATTCTCCCTGGAGTCCACCAGCCCCCGGCCTCTGACTTCATTCCTCACACTGCTGATGATGTTTTCCACTTCATCATCAGGGAAGAGATCTGGGATTTCCCCTAGGAGAAGAGGGCACATTTGGGTTTACAGGTCTGGATGTTGTTGTAGTCTTAAAGCAAAGGGAAGTTGCTGCCTCCCTCTTCAGGGGCTCAGGGAAGTCCCTTCCTCAGGTAAAACCACTGCACGAGGTGCCCCTGGGCCCCAGGAGCAGCAAAGGAACACAGAAGGTCATTCTGCTGAAAAATAAACACTTATGAGAGCAAACTTCCTTATAAAACACAAGGGAAAGGAACACAGAATAGAGTCAAAGTACAGAAAATCAATTTTTTTTAGCTCTGCAGTGCAATTAGATTACAAAATAAATATTCAAATCCCTATTATGACATACATGATATAAAATCATTGTCATTTTGCAAATGCATTAATTACATGTAAAATTTTTGCAGCTGTTCAAGGCCATTTCCAGCAGTAGCCAAATAACTCCCAGACCACCTAAACATTTTAAAAGTTAGAAATCTTGTAAAAACTTTTAAAAGCTAATAGTTAAGCAGCTGATTGCCAAAAATGCACCCAACCAAATTTTTTTTTTTTGTGTTACCTTAATTTATCACATATTCACTTCCTTTCTGGCTTCTGATTTGATTAAAATCATCACTATTGAGTCAGATACTTTCAATACAAGCACTAATCACTTAGGGAAATACACTAATCAGAAATCCGCTCCTTTATAAAAAAGATTAAAAGGTATATTTTGTTCTAGATGATGATAACAAGTGAAACAAGTAAGAAAGACACCTTGCACTATCCTAGGTGGCTCCAAGCCCCATCCAACCTGGCCTTGGACACTTCCAGGGATCATGGGGCAGCCACAGCTTCTCTGGGCACCCTGTGCCAGGGCCTCTCCATGCTCACAAGGAAGGATTGTCTCTTGTCCTGTCACTCCAGGCCTTTGTCCCAAGTCCCTCTCCAGCTCTCTTGGAACCCCTTTAGGCACTGGAAGGGGCTCTAAGGTCCCCCCAGAGCCTTCTCTTCTTCAGGCTGAAGAACCTCAGCTCTCTCCTGAGGTTCACCTTCAGTTATCAGGTGTCTGTGCATCTACACCATGCGTAGGAGTTAGTGGGAGCTCCTCTCCACAATCTACAACAATCCCTGTCCTTGCTCCTGATTACAAAATCATCACAGCTGATTCAGATGGAAGAGCTTCAGAGCTTGTTTGCTGCTGAAGCCATCTGGCCACCAACTTATAAGCACACATGTCACCTCTGCAGCTACTCACAAACAGTTGTGCTGCTGACTTCTCACTTCTCCCCATCCCTGCAGGGACCTGACCCAGTTGGTACCTTCCCCACCCGACCCATAAGCAAGGCAAAAAGTGACAGGCAGGCAGTGGCAGCGATCTGCCAGGGAAAATGGGGACATGCCTACTCCAGGTGTCCTCCTGTGGTCCCGGTGACACAGCCTGCACCCCCATGTGCCCGGGAACTGCAGCACACCTGGCACAGGGATGTTCATTCACACACACCTGTGCCATGTTCTGCAGGGAAACAGAGCACTGGCATGGACACCGACTGCCCTGCAATGATTTGGGTGAGCAGCACCTTAAAAACCTAAATGCATCTGGAAAAACAACAGGAGAAGGACTGGCATGGGATAAGCAGTCAGGTGATACACACAGACACAGTCACTCCATGGCTTTGCTTCATCCACCAGCTCGCAGATACTCCAGTCAAATCTTGTATCCAGAAATAACCTTAATTTATGAGGTGGATGCACGAGATCCACAGGTGAAACTCCTCACCTGGTGATACATTCCTCTGGCTCTGTGCCCAGCTGCAATATCCCAACAGACATGTCCCATAACAACTGCGTCCAGTATCTCATGCCATATGGAAAACCGGGTACAAGACACGAGGGAAAGACAAGAAATCTCCCAGCTCAAGGAGCGTCCCTCCCCAGGGAGGCCTCGGCATGGCTTTTACTCGAGAGCTCAACCCACGTAACTTCCAGCTCATTTCACCATTTCCCCTCTGTCTATTCCAGAATTCCAGGTGCTACCAGGAGCAAAACTCCACTGGAGAGGGGGAGAGGAGAAAAAAGAGCACAAGGGTTTTACCTGATGCCAAGAAGTCGTTCACCAGCACCAGGAACTGCTCATCTGCCAGCTGAGTGTCGCTCAGCAGGAACACGGAGCCCACGCCCTTCAGCCCAGCCTTCAGGTACAGGTTTGCCAGGTCTGCCTGCAGGTGGGAAACCAGGAAGGCTTACACCCACATTCTGCAAAGCATGGGCCAGACCTAGCAATGGGATAATTCAGAACCTTCCCAGTCACTGAGAACATCAGCACAGCCGAGGGCTGACACTCAGGGCTGGGCTGGGATGTCCTCAGGCCTGGCCAGCTCAGAGCACTGCCAGGAGACCCCAGGTCTGGCTGCAACCCTATGCAGACACACTCCAGTAAGGCGTTTACTCCTCTCCACAGCACCATGTCATGTCTGGAGCGTTTCAGTATCTCAGGATCACAGAATCATTTAGGTTGGAAGAGCCCTCTAAGGTCATCATGTCCAGCTGTTCCCCCAGAGTGACCAAGGCCACCACCATCCCATGTCCCCAAGTGCCACATCCAAATGGCTTTTAAATCCCTCCAGGGGTGGGCACTTCACCACCTTCCTGGGCAGCCTGTGCCAGGGCTGGACAGCCCTTTCAGTGAAGAAATATTCCCTAATATCCAACCTGAACCTTCTCTGGCTCAGCCTGAGACCATTCCCTCTCCTCCTGTCCCTGTTCCCTGGGAGCAGAGCCCGACGCCCCTGGCTGACCCATCATGTCAGGGAGTTGTGCAGAGAAAGAAGGTCCCCCCTGAGCCTCCTTTTCTCCAGGCTGAGCCCCTTTCCCAGCTCCCTCAGCTGCTCAAGACCCTTTCCCAGCTCTGTTCCCTTCCCTGGACACGCTCCAGCCCTTCCATGTCCTTCTTGTCCTGAGGGGCACAAAACTGACCCCAGGACTGGAGGTACCCCAGCAGTGCCAGCACAGGGGACAGGCACTGCCCTGGCCCTGCTGCCACCCCAGTTCTGGGACAGCCCAGGTGCCCTTGGCCTCTTGCCCACCTGGGCACACCTGGGCTCATGGTCATCCTCCTGGCATCTCCTCGGTTCTGTCTCTCAACATGCAACAAGTTTTCAGGGCAAGTTCTGCTCTTTATTTCCTTCCCCTCCACCTCAGCCTTTCAAGTCACCCACCTTGAGGTCAGGGATGCCGTAGCCTTTCCTCAGGGTGATCTGGAAGACCTCCAGGGAGCTGAGGAAGGCTGCCAGCCGGGTCAGGCTCTGCTTCCCACTGCCGCCCACGCCCACCAGGAGCGCGTTTCCCCGGGGCGCCTCCAGGATACGGTTGATGCGGCAGCTAAATTGAAGCATACAAACTCTTTCATTAATAAGAGTATTTTCCTGTTTCTCTGCCCACTGCTTTTCAATATGTATTTTATCCACTCAGAAATTGTGTTCTGAGCAGGATCAAGAATGTCAGTCTCGGAGACGTGGCAGCAATCAATGCCCATCTCTCCCGAGATCTGTCTAGAGGATGGTGTTGATGAAAAAAACCCGGTTTGGTGGCAATTCAAAATGTGCCCAGTTTTTCTCCACCTGCCAAGTCCTGCTGGACAGAACAATGTTTGAGTGAAGGCCTGGGTATCTTTTCAGGGAGGGCAAGGGGAAAAGGGCATTACATCGACATGCAAAAACTGAGAGCAAAATTCAAGGCTCTGATCCCCCTCCCCAGGAAAGGCCTCTCTTCTCACGGCATCTGAGATTGCTGCATGGGTGAGGAGCCCTGCTGGGCATTACAGCACATTCATACCTGGCTGGAATGGCACAAACCTGCCTGGAAAACAATCTGTATTCCTTAGTTATCCACACCACAACTTGCTGTTGTTTCCCAGGTCTGCTCACCTGAGAGTCCTGTGGTGAACTCTGTCTGCCTCCCTTTTGTTCTCTTTAAGCAGATGCTGAAACCTGACATGTTCCCCACCAGGTGAGGGGGGTTCAGAGGATCCCACCTATGGAACCCTCACTGTCCTGGGTCTGAAACACAAGCCCCATTCCCCTCTTCACAGCATTGTCTTTATTCAGCTCCCTTCACTATTTTCATAGATTAATCTTATTTTTCATTTAAGACTGTGAGAAACATGGCACTGCTTTATTACAACTCCAGTAATTTATAATCTATGCACAGACTCCGACTGATTTTTTTATAATTTTATGATTTAATAATTTCTGTGTAATTATTTCCATAAAAGCAATCCAGTCTGTGAGGGGAGTTTTAGCATTCCTGCTCTGAATTCCCCAGGCCAGCTCTGCCCGTGGTCCCTGCCTTGATGCGTTCTCCAGGGCTCCGTGCTGTGCCACAGCCCTGGATGAGGTGATTGACAGGTATCCCCCATGGCCCTGCATATATTAAGTCATCAAATGTCTTTTTTTCTTCTTTTTTTTCTCCCAACTGAAAATCTTCAGCAAATTCAAGCTAACATTCAGAAGCTGTTTGAGATGGAAGAAGTTGTGTATTTCAGCCAAATGCAATGAATGGAATTCACTCAGCTCCAGTGAAATTGTGAAACTGTACTGGACACTCAAATCTTGCTTTCCTGATTATTCTCAGTATGAACTAGAAGGGCAGTGCCATGTTTTGTAAATTCCAATTGCAAAATCCAATTTATGTAAAGTGCCAGAGAAGCACAGGGTCAATATTCCTGTGACCATTCTGCAGGCAATGCAAGCAGAAACACGCATGGACAGCAGGTTTCATGGGACCCATGGACAGAGAAGAGAATGCCCAGATGTCCTGGGGTGGCTGAA